>JAGIQG010000005.1:13409472-13708622 GCA_024679065.1 Sphyrna mokarran
ATATATAGAGAGAGAGAGAGAGAGTGCAATAACAAACAATTTTATATATATATATATATATATAGAGAGAGAGTGCAATAACAAACAATTATATATATATAGAGAGAGTGAGAGAGTGCAATAACAAACAATTATATATATATATAGAGAGAGTGCAATAACAAACAATTACATATATATAGTATATATATATAGAGAGAGAGAGCAATAACAAACAATTATATATATATAGAGAGAGAGAGAGAAGAGAGTGCAATAACAAACAATTATATATATATATAGAGAGAGAGAGAGAGTGCAATAACAAACAATTATATATATATATATAGAGAGAGAGAGAGAGTGCAATAACAAACAATTATATATATATATGAGAGAGTGAGAGAGTGCAATAACAAACAATTATATATATATATAGGAGAGAGAGTGCAATAACAAACAATTATATATATATAGATATATATATATATAGAGAGAGAGCAATAACAACAATTATATATATATATAAGAGAGAGAGAGGTATAGAAGAGAGGAAGAGTGCAATAACAAACAATTATATATATAATAGAGAGAGGTGCAATAACACAATTATATATATATATAGAGAAGAGAGAGTGCAATAACAACAATTAATATTATAAAGAGAGAGAGAGATATATATATATAGGAGAGAGAGTGCAATAACAAACAATTATTATATTAGAGAGTATATAAGAGAGAGAGAGTGCAATAACAAACAATTATATATATAATAGAGAAGAGAGAGTGCAATAAATTATATAAAACAATTATATTATATATATATGGAGAGAGAGAGAGTGCAATAACAAACAATTATATATATATATAGAGAGAGAGAGAGAGTGCAATAACAAACAATTATATATATATATATATAGAGAGAGAGAGTGCAATAACAAACAATTATATATATTATAATATATATATATATATATAGAAAGAGAGAGAGTGCAATAACAAACAATTATATATATATATATAGAGGGAGAGAGAGAGAGTGCAATAACAAACAATTATATATATATATAGAGAGAGAGAGAGAGTGCAATAACAAACAATTATATATATATATATATATAGAGAGAGAGAGTGTTTTTTAGAGAGAGAGTGCAATAACAACATTTATATATATATATAGAGAGAGGAGTGCAATAACATTATTATATAAAATAGAGAGAGTGCATACAAACATATTATATATATATAGAGAGAGAGAGGTGCAATAACAAACAATTATATTATAGAGAGAGAGAGAGAGAGTGCAATAACAAACAATTATATATATATATATATATATATAGAGAGAGAGAGAGTGCAATAACAAACAATTATGTATATATAATATATATAGAGAGAGAGAGTGCAATAACAAAAATTATATATATATATAGAGAGAGATAGAGAGAGTGCAATAACAAACAATTATATATATATATGGAGAGAGAGAGTGCAATAACAAACAATTATATATATATATAGAGAGAGAGAGTGCAGTAACAAACAATTATATATATATATAGAGAGAGAGAGAGAGTGCAATAACAAACATTATATATATATATATAGAGAGAGAGAGTGCAATAACAAACAATTATATATATATATATAGAGAGAGAGAGAGTGCAATAACAAACAATTATATATATATAGAGAGAAAGAGAGAGAGGGAGAGAGAGTGCAATAACAAACAATTATATATATATATATATATAGAGTGAGATAGAGAGAGAGTGCAATAACAAACAATTATATATATTTTACCGCCCAACAGCCCGCGGGCCGTGGAAGAAGGGATATGCAGGGACATTTTAGATAAGTGTAGGAAACATAGGGTAGTAGTAGTAGGAGATTTCAATTTCCCTGGAGTAGATTGGAGAGTGCCCAGAGCTGTAGGAGTGGACGGGGAGGAATTTGTACATTGTGTTTTGGAAGGGTCCTTGGAGCAGTATGTGGATGGCCTGACTAGAGAGGGGGCTATACTAGATTTGGTTCTGGGGGATGAGCCAGGGCAGGTGGTTGACGTTGAGGTAGGAGAGCACGTGTCAAATAGTGATCACAACTCTGTCTGCTTTAGCATATTAATGGAAAAGGACGAGACCTGCCCAAAAGGGAAGGTATTTAACTGGGGGAGGGCTAGATACAGCCAGATTAGGCAAGATCTTAAAGATACCGACTGGGATAAGCTTTTCGAGGGCAGGTCGACGAGGTACATGTGGGAGTCTTTCAAGGGAAAACTAAACTCTCTGCAGGAAAGATACGTGCCGGCAAGGAGGAAGGATGGGAAAGGTAGGATTAGAGAACCGTGGCTTACCAGGGATATTGAGGACTTGATCAGGAAGAAGCGAGAGGCTTACATTAGATCTAGGCAACTGGGGACTGAGACAGCGCTGGAAGCTTATAGAGAGTGTAGACGGGATCTTAAAAGGGGTGTTAGAAAGGCAAAAAGGGGCCACGAAGTGGCTCTGGCAGGTAGGATTAAGGAAAATCCTAAGGCATTTTACTCCTATGTAAGGAGCAAAAGGATGGTTAGAGGCAAGATTGGACCTCTCAGGGACAGAGGAGGGGATCTATGCTTAGAGCCTGAGGGAATGGGGGAGATCCTGAATGAATACTTTGCGTCGGTATTCACGCAGGAGACTGGCCAGGTGTCTGTTGCTGATGTTGACAAAGTTGAGGATCGGTTATGGGAAATAAAGATTACGAGGAAAGAGGTGTTGGGGCTGTTAGGCAGCTTAAAGACATATAAAGCTCCGGGGCCTGATGGCATTTACCCCAGGCTTCTAAGGGAGTTGAGGGAAGACCTAGCTGGGCCTCTGACGCAAATCTTTGTCTCTTCCTTGGACACAGGTGAGGTCCCAGAGGACTGGAGGATAGCAAATGTAGTACCGTTGTTTAAAAAAGGTCAGAGGGATAACCCAGGGAACTATAGGCCGGTGAGCTTGACTTCAGTTATAGGTAAGCTAATGGAGAGGATCCTCAGGGACAGGATGTATGAGCATCTGGAGCGCTGCGATCTGATCAGGGATACGCAGCATGGCTTCGTCAAGGGGAAGTCTTGTCTTACAAATCTAGTGGAATTTTTTGAAGAAGTGACAAAAACAGTTGATGAAGGACATGCTGTTGATGTCGTCTACATGGATTTCAGTAAGGCGTTTGACAAGGTTCCTCATGGTAGACTGATAGAGAAGGTGAAGGCGCATGGGATACAGGGCCGGGTATGTAGATGGGTCGAGAACTGGCTCGGGAGGAGGAGACAGAGGGTAGTAGTGGAAGGCTCTTTTTCCGACTGGAAGCCTGTCACTAGTGGAGTGCCACAAGGCTCAGTACTAGGTCCTCTTCTATTTGTGGTCTACATAAACGACTTGGAAGTTGGGGTAGGTGGTGAGATCAGCAAATTTGCTGATGACACTAAGATGCTTGGATTGGCGGGTACAGAGGAGCAGTGCCAGGCAATACAACAGGACATAGATAGGTTGGTAGACTGGGCAGATAGATGGCAAATGGAATTTAATCCGGATAAATGCGAGGTGATGCATTTTGGCCGGAAAAATGTAGAAGAGAGTTATAGGATAAAAGGTAAAACTATTCGGAGTATAGAGACGCAGAGAGACTTGGGGGTGCAGGTTCACAAGTCTCTGAAGGTGTCTTCACAGGTGGAGAAGGTGATAAAGAAAGCGTATAGTATGTTAGCTTTCATAGAAAAGGGTATAGAATACAAGAGTAGGAGTTTGATGTTGCAATTGTATAGAACGTTGGTTAGGCCTCACTTGGAATACTGCGTCCAGTTCTGGTCGCCGTACTATCGGAAGGATGTGGAGTCCTTGGAGAGAGTGCAGAGGAGGTTTACCAGGATGCTGCCTGGTATGGAAGGACTGTCTTATGAGGAACGATTAAATAGACTGGGGTTGTTTTCCCTTGAAAGACGTCGGCTTAGAGGGGATCTAATAGAGGTGTATAAGATTATAAGGGGTATAGATAGAGTAAATGGTGGTAAACTTTTTCCACCTTCAGAAATGGATAGGACGAGGGGTCATGGCCTTAGGGTGAGGGGGGCTATGTATAAGACGAATATTAGAGGGCAGTTTTTCACACAAAGGGTAGTGGGGGTGTGGAATGCACTGCCGAGTAAGGTGGTGGGAGCAGGCACGCTGGGGCTGTTTAAGGGTCTCTTGGACAGCCACATGAGCGGTATGCAGATAGAGGGATATAGTAGGACTGTTTAACTATGGCTTTTTTTCCACAGGTAATTCGGTCCATACTTGACCAACAAGGAGCATGCATTCGGCAGGTGGTGCGAGGACAGCTCTTGGATGTTGATTCATGGGTTGCCTGGTGCTTCATGTCGTAAATGAGTGCTTTATGTGGACCATCTGAAGGGCACCATGACAGCTCAGAGACTATCGATGTGGCTGTGCAGACACTTGGAATTGGGCCGGTGTCTGCGGGAGTTTGCGCGTTCTCCCCGTGGTTGCGTGGGTTTTCTCCGGGCGCTCCGGTTTCCTCCCACATCCCAAAAATTTGCTCTTAGGCTGATTGGGAAACAAATTGTCCCTACATTGAGATTCTTCCATATTAGGAATAACCTAAAATTAGAATACGATAATGGAATTGGTACCATATAGTTATGACGGCGGCGCGGGCTCATAGAACATAGAACATAGAACGTTGGGCCGAAGGGCCTGTTTCCCGTGCTGTGTTGCTCTAAAAAAAAATATATATATATATATAGAGAGAGAGTGCAATAACAAACAATTAGAGAGAGAGAGAGAGAGAGCAATAACAAACAATTAGAGAGAGAGAGAGAGAGCAATAAGAAACAATTAGAGAGAGAGAGAGCATTAATAAATAATTAAATAGAGAGAGAGACAGAGAGAGAGAGCAATAACAAACAATTAGAGAGAGAGACAGAAAGAGAGAGAGAGAGCAATAACAAACAATTAGAGAGAGAGAGAGAGCAATAACAAACAATTAGAGAGAGAGAGAGAGAGAGAGAGACAATAACAAACAATTAGAGAGAGGAGAGCAATAACAACAATTAGAGAGAGAGAGAGAGAGAGAGAGAGAGAGAACAATAAAAAACAATTAGAGAGAGAGAGAGAGAGAGAGAGAACAATAAACATAGAGAGAGGGAGCAATGACAAACAATTAGAGAGAGAGAGAGAGAGAGAGAGAATGACAAACATTAGAGAGAGAGGAGAGAGAACATAACAAACAGAGAGAGAGAGAGAGAGAGAGAGAGAGAGAGAGTGCAATCAATCAATTAGAGAGAGAGAGAGCAATAACAAACAATTAGAGAGAGGAGAGAGAGAGCAATAACAACATTAGAGAGAGAGAAAGCAATAACAAACAATTAGAGAGAGAGAAAGAGAGAGAGCAATAACAAACAATTAGAGAGAGAGAGAGACAGAGAGAGAGAACAATAACAAACAATTAGAGAGAGAGAGAGACAGAGAGAGAGCAATAACAAACAATTAGAGAGAGAGAGAAAGAGAGAGAGAGAACAATAACAAACAATTAGAGAGAGAGAGAGACAGAAAGAGAGAGAGAGAGAGAGAGGAATAACAAACAATTAGAGAGAGAGAGCAATAAAACAATTAGAGAGAGAGAGAGAAACAGAGAGAGAGAGAGCAATAACAATTAGAGAGAGAGAGACAGAGAGAGAGAGCAAACAAACATTTAGAGAGAGAGAGAGGCAGAGGGAGAGAGAGAGAGAGCAATAACAAACAATTAGAGAGAGAGAGACAGAAAGAGAGCAATAACAAACAATTAGAGAGAGAGAGAAACAGAGAGAGAGAGAGGAATAACAAACAATTAGAGAGAGAGAGCAATAAAACAATTAGAGAGAGAGAGACAGAAAGAGAGCAATAACAATTAGAGAGAGAGAGAAACAGAGAGAGAGAGAGGAATAACAAACAATTAGAGAGAGAGAGCAATAAAACAATTAGAGAGAGAGAGAGAAACAGAGAGAGAGAGAGCAATAACAATTAGAGAGAGAGAGAAACAGAGAGAGAGAGAGGAATAACAAACAATTAGAGAGAGAGAGACAGAAAGAGAGAGAGAGAGAGAGAGAGAAACAGAGAGAGAGAGAGCAATAATAATTAGAGAGAGAGAGAACGAGAGAGAGAGAGATACAAACATTAGAGAGAGAGAAGAAAGAGAGAGAGAGAGAGAGAGAGAGAGCGATAACAAACATGAGAGAGAGAGAGAGACAGAAAGAGAGAGAGAGAGAGAGAGAGGAATAACAAACAATTAGAGAGAGAGAGAGAAACAGAGAGAGAGAGAACAATAACAAACAATTAGAGAGAGAGAGAGAAACAGAGAGAGAGAGAGCAATAACAAACAATGAGAGAGAGAGAGACAGAGAGAGAGAGCAATAACAAACAATTAGAGAGAGAGAGAGACAGAAAGAGAGAGAGAGAGAGAGAGAGAGAGCAATAACAATTAGAGAGAGAGAGTGCAATGAAAAAGGATTATAGAGAGATTCCTTGAGACGAATAACTAATATTACAAAGAGAGATAGAGGACAATGACAGCAGTTACATAGAGTGAGCACATTATCGAATAGTCACTGTGAGAGATAGAAATTAGTATTGCAGAAAGAGCGGAGATCAATAAGAAACAATTTCTAAGATGAAGACAGCAGTAGGAAAATTGCTTTCATATTCATTCACTGAATGACTGTGATTAGATTGCTAGTGTTTTTTTCTGAATTCATATTTATATTGAGATCATGTTAAAATGTGCCATTATATAGTATTGTTTTCCATGTGGTGTATGGTCTCACATTATATTCTTCAAGTCTATTGTGTGGGATTTTGACCCAGTGACAGTGAAGGAACCAAGGTGTATTTCCTAATCCGGATAATGTGTAGCTTGGACTGAAACTTGCAGCTAATTGTGTTCCGTTGCATTTGCTGCAATTGTGTTCTTTGGTGATAGTGTTTGCATATTTGTAACTGCTGTTAACGCAGCCTCAGTGAGTTGCTGCAGTCAGTGGTGCACACTGCTGCCACTGTTCCTCAGTGCTGGAGGGGTGAATGTGTAAGGAAGGAGATTGGGTTTCAATCAAGTGGGCTGCTTCATCCTGGGCATTTTGCATGTTGTTGGAGCTGCATCCACCTAAGAAAGCACAGCTTATTGCATTACATTTGTGCCTTGTTGCTGGTGAAGAGACTTTGTGGAGTAAGTTATGTGTCAAACAAATGCCAGGCAGTGACCATCTCCAGCAAGAGAGAATCGAACCATCGTCCCCTCGACATTCAGTGGCATTCCCGTCGCTGAATCTCCCACATCCTGGAGTTTACCACAAGCTGAGCTGGACTAGCCATATAAACAGATGGAAGGTCAGAGGCTCAGAATCCTGTGGCGAGTAATTCATCCCCTGACAATATTCCAGCAATGCTATCAGAGACTTCTCCTGCAGAGTTACAGAACTCCCAGCCTTGCTAAAGAAAGCAGAAGAAGTGGCATCTACCTGGCAATGTGGAGAATTACCCAAATATGACCAGTATAATAAAGAAGGGACAGATCTAACACAGCTAATCACTGCCTCACTAATCTCCTCTAATCTAATTGGCAGTGTTATCAAGCAGCACTTTCACAGTCACGTGCAGCTGCTTCCGAACTGCACATCCAAACCCACGGTTCCAGCAGTTACCTGGGAACGCCGCGACCTGCAAATTCCCCTCCAGGTCACTCACCATCCCGATTTGGAAATATATCACCGTTCCCTCGCTGTCGCTGGGTCAAAATCCCTCCCTCACAGCTCAGTGGGTGTACCTACACCACAGGGACTGCGGTTGTTTCGTAGGGCAGCTGCCCGCCACCTTTTCAAGGGCAATTAGGGATGTGCAATAAAAGCTGGCCGGGTCAGCGAAACTCGCTTCCGATAAAAGGAACGAGGCAAGTCTGGATATAAAAGCCTTAGATTGCCCTCTTGTGGTGAAAGCCCAGCTAACAGCCTGAAATGGAAGCTCAGATTCCCAAACTGTGACGTCAACTTGGCCAGAGAATTAAGAGTTGGGAACAAAGTGTAAATGTGTAAATAGCCAGCAGGTCAGTGTCAGGATTGCTGTCTGGCCTCTTGACACTTCCAACACTTTAGATTCCCATGATCCGCAATATTTTGCTTTATTGCCAATGTCAAAATTTGATTTATTATCGTCACATGTATTAATATACAGTGAAAAATATTGTTTCTGGCACTCTGTACGGACAAAGCACGCCATTCATAGAGAAGGAAAGAAGAGAGTGCAAAATGTAGTGTCACTGACGTAGCTAGGGTTTAGAGAAAGATCAACTTAATATAAGGTAGGTTCACCCAATGTCTGATAGCAGCAGGGTTGAGAAGCTGTCCTTGAGTTGTGATGCCTAATGAAGCACGGTGCAAAGATTTCAGTTCCAATGTTGTCTTGATCAGAGGGGAGTAGGAAGGTGTTCGTTCCCTCCCCTCTCTACCCTCTCCTCCCGCAGCCGTGACTTGACCAATGACAAGTCTTCATACTAACATCCTTGCATGGCTGTGCCAAGCCCCTGCCCAACTCTACCAACCGGAGAGTAGAGCTCTGGCGCCTCTTTGCCATCGGATGGAACCCAAACCATAGCAGAGGATCAGCAGTCAGAATGCTTGGGCAACCTCAGTCTATCAGACCTTGACAGCTACACCACCCTGCCACTGCTAGGCAGCACCTCTCCACCCTTGTCTGTGTGTTATACTTCAGGGATAAGATGCGCTCGACCAATTTGGAACAATTAGCCCCATATCCATTCCAACAGTTAGTGTTCCAACTGAGGAAAGGAACGGAACTCTCAACATTATTGTGGATCTTCAAGTTATTAAACCGGTGCCTAGCGTTGTGAAGTTGAGAATGTTTCTAAAAATGTTTGTAAAAATTGCTAGAGGGAAAGAAAAGCGTGCTCATTTAATTACCTTTACCCATTATTGTCACAAGTACATTTGCATTAACACTGCAATGAAGCTGCTGTGAAAATCCCCTAGTCGCCACACACTGGCACCTGTTGGGGTACACTGAGGGAAAATTTAGCGTGGACAATGCATCTAACCAGCATGTCTTTGGAATGTGGAGGGAAACCAGAACACCGGAGGAAACCCATGCAGAGATGGGGAGAACATGCAGAATCTGCACAGACAGTGACCCCAAGCCTGGGATTGAACCCCGGTCCCTGGCGTTGTGAAGCATCAGTGCTAACTACTCTGCCACCATGCTGTCCCTTTGAAAGCTCTTTCTGATTTCTGTGCTAAAATGCAGAGATTCCAGGTTGCAAGATTTGTTTTGAGGACTAAGCATTAGGGTTGACTTGGTAGCAGGCTTTTATATTCTGCCAGCCTATCTGTTTAAAAAGGACCATCAAATATTAAAAGCCTATCAGATTTGAACTTGATAGTGTTGACAGCATCAAACCAAGGTAAGAAAATTGTGAGGTCATCGCAGGAATAAAGGCTAAAGCAACTGCCTTTTCTGGGCGGCCAGTCAAAGAAGTCAACATTCATCTTGAGAGCAACCGTCCCGTCTGCCAATTTAAATATCTCTTTAGAGAATTATCCAGCCATTTAACAGAAAGATAGACAAGTCAGAAAGAGCTTACAGACAGCGAACAACTACAGAAGAACTCCAAATTCATTTCCAAACCATCAGACCTGGTTGCATATAGATTTTTTGAGAGTGACTAAGATTCTGATATTACCGTTTTAGTACTGAATGATTCTTGTCTTTATTTGAACAGCAATTCAGTCAAACAATCCTTTAATTAAAATGTTACTGGTTTAGTTAAAGCTCCTGGTTGGTTGAATAGAATAACTTGTTAATTATTCACTTAAAGTAAGTGTTGGTCTTTATGTTAATGAATCTCTGAACGTTAATGTAGAATAGTTAACACCTTCCCAAACACTTTAACCAGATTACAAAATGAAGTAAAGGGGATTAAAATAGAACCTTTACAGTACAGAAAGAGGCCATTTGGCCTATTGAGTCTGTATTGCCCACAGCCTCACCCAAGCCCTATTCCCGCAGCACCAATCATTTACCCTGCTAATCCCCTTGATACGAGGGAGAATTTAACATGGCCAATCCATCTAATCCGCACATCTTTGGACTGTGGGTGGAAGCTGGAGCACCTGGAGAAAACCCACACAGACACAAGCAGAATGTGCAAACTCCACACGGACAGTGACCCGAGCTGGGAATCGAACTCAGGTCCCTGGTGCTGTGAGGCAGCAGCACTAACCATTGTGCCATCTCACCACCCTTAACCTCTGCGCATAACACAAACTAAATTATGCCCAGATCTTTGGGGTTCTTTTGTTGCCAACCATAATACATCAGTTATCCATCTCTAATAAGATTAAATTTGCCAAGCATGTTATTTGGACATCACCATTTTGTGATACACTGTCACATCTGTAATCTCTAACATGCCCTCTTTTTTGTTTTGCTTTGTTCTTTCATGGGGTATGGGTGCTCTTGGCAAGCGCATCATTTTTAGCCCACTCCAAATTGTCCTTGAGCTGAGTAAGTTGCTAGGCCATTTCTGTGGGTCTGTGTGGGGTTATGGGAATAAGGCTTGAGTGGGATTATGGTCAGTACAGACTCAATGAACTGAATGGCCTCATTCTGTACTGTTAGGGTTCTATGGTATGAACTAAGGGGAATAGCTGCTCCTTACTCATCCTATCCATGCCTCTCATAATCTTGAACACTCTTGATCTCAGCCCTGCTCATTGTAACATATTGAAATGAGTCACTGATCTGTACTAAGTGCAATTTGCAATGTATGGGAAATGGGCTTCACTGGCAAGGTCCGCACTTGTTGCCCTAGAATTGAATAGCTTGCTCACCCATTACTGAGGGCAGTTGAGTGTCAACTGCATTGCTGTGGGTCTGAAGTCATATGTAGGCCAGACCAGGTAAGGATGGTAGATTTCCTTCCTTCAAGTGAATAGAGGCTGGTCTCCCTTTCACATGGGAATTCACCAACAATATGATACGATAGAAATTTTAGGTGTACCCCATAGCTCAATGGGGTAGCTCTCTCCATTCAGAAAATCACTTGAATGTAGACAGATAATATGAAAGATGTGTTTAAGATGTTAAGGAGGCAATGGCCTCCTGGTATTATCACTATTGAATTGGGAAACTCAGCTAATGTTCTGGCGTCAAATCCCGCCACGACAGATAATGGAATTTGAATTCAATAAAAAATACTTAGGAATTAAGAATTTACTGATGACTATGAAGACTTGTTAGAAAACCCCATTTAGTTCACTGATGTCTTTTAGGGAAGGAAATCTGCCATCCTTACCTGGTCTGGCCTACATGTGACTACAGAGCCACAGCGATGTGGTTGACTTACAACTGCCCTCGGGCATCTTGGAATGGGCAATAAATGCTGGCCAGCCAGCAACACCCATGCCCCATAAAAGAATAAAAAAACGGGTAGGGAAGGAGGAGTCCAGAAGAGGATATAATCTTAAAATTTGAGATAGCATGGATGTTGTTAGGAAGCACTTCTTCACACACAGGATATTGGCAACTTTTTCCCCCAAAGAGCTGTTAATGTTGTGAGCAACCAGAAAACTTCCAAACAGGAGATTGATAAATTCTTGTTGCAAAAAGGAATAAGGCAGGTACATGGACTATGAAAGGCCGAATGACCTTTCTCACTCTTGATTGGAACTCTGCACCTCTCCAGGTAACTGGGCTGAGATTCACTAATGTACAACACGGAAAGAGGCCATTTGGCCCATCATGACCATTCTGGTCAACAATGACCTGACTGCACTGATCCCATTATGCAGCACTTGGCCCTTAGCCCTGGATTTACAGCAATGCAAGCAAATACCTAAATATTTCTCAAATGCTACAAGAGTTTCTGAATGATGCAGTGAGTTCCAAACTCCTACCATCCTCTGTGTGAAAAAGATCTCTCCTCAACTCACTTCTCAGCTTTGATCTGTTAAATCTATGCCCCCAGTTATTGACCCTTTGACAGATGGACAATGTGCCAATCTATGCTCCTCATAGTTTAATACACCAATCAGAGTCCCTCTTAATCATCACTGCTCTAAGGAAAGCAACGCCAGCTATCCAGTCTCTCTTCAGGCCTCCAATCCAGGCAGCATCCTGGTGAATCTCCTCTGCACCCTCTCAGTGCAATCGTATAATGTGGTGACCAGAACTGCACACAGTACTCCAGTTGTGGCCTAACCAGTGTTTTAGACAAATCTATCAGAACCTTGTTCTTCTATACTATGGCTTGGCTAATAAAGACATATATCCAATATGCCTTCTACCTATCCTGCCATCTTCAGGGATTGGTGGATATGCAACCCATGATCCCTTGATCTTCAATACTTTCCTGGAACTATCCTTCATAATGCAAATATTAACCTTCCTCAACATCATTCCCTCACACTGTCCTGAACTGAATTCCGTTTGCCAATGCTCTACTCACTGACCAAACCATGGGTATCCACCTGTAGTCCACAGCCATCCTCCTCACCCAACTCATTTTTATCTCATCTATGAAATCCAGATCATATCCCCTATATTTAAATCTGGATCATTGATCTATACCACAGATCAACAGGAAATCTCAATTGGATCAAATACTGTGGCGACAAGAGCAGTAAGAAGTCTCACAATACCAGGCTAAATACATAGAACATAGAACATAGAACATTACAGCACAGAACAGGCCCTTCGGCCTTCGATGTTGCGCCGACCAATATAAAAAGCAATGCCCCTCCAAACTAAACCATTCCCTTCTCTTCCATATACTTATCAACTAACCTCTTAAACGCCACCAAACTTGGCGCATCTACAACTGCTGCAGGCAGGGCATTCCACTCCCGAACCACCCTTTGGGTAAAGAACCTACCTCTGATATCCGTCCTATAACTATCACCCCTTAATTTAAAGCTGTGTCCCCTCGTGCTAGCTTTCTCCATCCTAGGAAAAAGGCTATCACTGTCCACCCTATCTAAACCTCTAATCATCTTATATGTTTCAATAAGGTCCCCTCTTAGCCGCCTCCTTTCTAACGAAAACAACCTCAAATCCCTCAGCCTCTCTTCATAAGACCTGCCCTCCATACCAGGCAACATCCTGGTAAACCTCCTCTGTACCCTCTCCAATGCCTCCACATCTTTCTTATAATGTGGGGACCAGAACTGCACACAATACTCCAAGTGCGGCCGCACTAGAGTTTTGTACAGTTGCAACATGACGTTGCGGCTCCGAAATTCAATCCCTCTACCAATAAAAGCCAAGACTCCATATGCCTTCCTAACAACCTTCTCGACCTGACTGCCTACTTTCAGGGATCTATGCACATACACACCAAGATCCCTCTGTTCATCTAGACTACTAAGAATCCTACCATTTGCCCTATACTCTACACATTTATTATTTCTGCCATAGTGCATTACCTCACACTTTTCCACATTAAACTCCATTTGCCACCTCTCGGCCCAGCTCTGCAACTTGTCCAAGTCTCTCTGCAAACTATAACACCCCTCTTCACTATCTACCACTCCACCGACTTTAGTGTCATCTGCAAATTTACTAATCCATCCTTCAATACCCTCATCCAGATCATTTATAAAAGTTACAAACAGCAGGGGCCCCAAAACAGACCCCTGAGGTACACCACTTGTCACCGAACTCCAAGATGAATATCTCCCATCAACCACCACCCTCTGTCTTCTATCTGCTAGCCAATTCCTAACCCAATTAGCTAAATCACCCTCTATCCCATACATCTGCATTTTCTGCAGAAGTCTTCCATGGGCCACCTTATCAAACGCCTTGCTAAAGTCCATATATACCACATCAACCGCCTTACCCCCATCCACCTCCTTAGTCACTTTTTCACAAAACTCAATGAGGTTAGTAAGGCACGACGATACCAACAGGTTTATTTGGTATCACGAGCTTTTGGAGCACTGCTCCTTCATCACCTGAGGGTTACAAGGGTTCTTACTGTACTCTCCCCATTCCGATGTCAGCAACTCCACACTGTGGAAAATTCTGGGATGAATGTCTCACTTCCTGAATCCCCAAAGCCTGCCAGAGTGGGATAGAATATTCTCCACTTGCCTGGATGACTGCTGCTCCAACAACTCCCAAGAAGCTTGACATCATCCTGGACAAAGCAGCACGCGTGACTGACACCTCCTTCATAACTTAAGCAGTCCCTCCTTCTAAATCCGATGCACAATAGCAACGGTGAGTTGATTTGATCTATTATTCTCATACGTATTAGTATACGGTGAAAAATATTGTTTCTTGCGCACCATAACGACAAAGCAACATTGTTCATAGCGAAAGAGAAAGTGCAGATTGTAGTGTTACTGTCATAGCTAGAGTGTAGAGAAAGATCGGCTTAATGCGAGGTAGGTTCATTCAAATGTCTGATGGCAGCAGAAAAGAAGTTGTTCTTGAGTCGGTTGTTAAGTGACTTCAGACTTTTATATCGTTTTCCCGATAGAAGAGGTGGAAGAGAGAATGTCTGGGGTACGTGGGGTCCTTAATTATGCTGGCTGTTTTACCGAGGCAGCGGGAAGTGTAGACGGAGTCAATGGATGGGAGGCTGGTTTGCATGAAGAATTGGACTAAATTCTCAACTTTTTGTGGTTTCTTGCAGTCTTGGGCCGAGCTGGAGCCCATATCAAATTGTGATACAACCAGAAAGAATGCTTTCTATGGTGCATCTGTAAAAGTTGATGAGAGTTGTAGCTGACATGCCAAATTCCCTTAACTTTTTTGAGAAAGTTGAGGCGTTGGTGGGCTTTCTTAACTATAGGGGCAGATATTACCAACCCATTTTTGGCTGCGAAATCATGGTAAAATCGGGTGTGAGGCCTTTATTGCGATCTGCACCTGAGTCCGCATAGATCTCCACTTTACCGAGATCTGCGAATGGCAGGGATCCCAAATCAGGTGCATTGACGATTTAAGTGCATTTGCATGCATTTAAATTGAATTAATGAACTGCCCGCCCAATTCTATCAGCATTTCCCCCTTTTACCACCGCGTTCGCTGACCCGGGACTACGCTGAATAATAGTCTGCATTGCTCGCTCCAGCCTCTGAAGAGTGAGTTCAGTATTTCTGACTCAGGTCAGTGGTGGGAGTGGGGGCGGAGGTGGGTTAGATCATTCTCTAGTTGGGGGAGGGAGGGGAATGAAATCAGATCGCTGCCTTGGGGGGGGCAAGGGAAGGAGGGAGGTGGGCCATTTGGATCTCTGGTGAGGGGGCAAAAGGGGGTCCGCTACCACTTCATGGGTGACCTGTGGGGGAGTGGATGGGGGGGCAAGGGTGGCAATCGGTCTGGGGACTGGGGGAATGGATAAGGAAGGCAGTGATGTGTGTGTGTTCTCCCTTATCCACAGCCCCTACTACCCACACATATCACTGCCCCTCCTTATCCACCCCCACTACCCAGACTGATTGTGGCCCCTGCCCCCCCACCAATCGCCTGCAGAGTGGCATTGGATGCCCTGCTCCCTCCTCCACCAGAATCCATCTGCCCCCCCCCACCCCCCAATCCTGAGATACATCTTACCGCCTCCCTCCTCCCAACCACCCCTCCATCCCCCACCCCGAGACATGCTCTCGCTCCTGTTTGTCACTCCCAGGCTGCTTTTTCCGCTGTCTGCAGCTTGGGACTGATCTGACACAGGCGCACTTTTTCCAATTTTTTTCTAAGTGTGCATGCGCAGTTCAGAGCTCCCATTGTTTCGACAGCGTTAAAGTCCCACCCACAGCGTGAAGGGGACCGGAGATGGCTAAGAGTGTTTGAGTGTTTGATCTGGACCATCTGATGGGCAACACGACAGCTCAGTGACTATCGCTGTGCTGTGCAGATACATGGATTTGGGCCTGTGTCTGTGGGAGTTTGCTCATTCTCCCCGTGCTTGCGTGGTTTTTCTCTGGGTGCTCCGGTTTCCTCCCACATCCCAAAGATGTGCTCTTAGGCTAATTGGCAAAACAAATTCTCCCTAAATTGTCTCAAATTTGGTTTTTAACCCATAGATATGTAAACATAGACAGGGATCACGAGTAGAGGTGGGAACATTGGGGTGGCGGCACGGGCTCGTTGGGCCAAAGGGCCTGTTTCCCGTGCTGTTTTGTTCTTTGATCTTCGTTCTTTGTAACTAGGGAGGCAATGACCTTGTGATATTGTCACTGGAATCTCAAACCCAGACAAATACTCTGGGGAAATCTGGAAAAGTGGAATTCAGTAAATAAAAAATCTGGATTCAAAAGTCCAATGACAACTCTGAAACCATTGTTGGTCGTTGTAAAGACCCATCTCGTTCACTAATCTCCTTTAGAGAAAGAAATCTATCATCCTTAACTTATATGTGACACCAGACTTATAGCAAAGTGGTTGACTCTTAACTATCCTCTGAAATGGACTACCAAGCCACTCAAAGGCATCTAGGGATGGGCAACAATTGCTGGCCTAGCCAGCAGCATTCACAAGCCCATCAATGAGTAGAGAAATAAAGGACTATGAACACTGGATAGACTGCAGAAAGGATCAATTCCACCTTCCACAGGACAATTAGGAATGGGCAATAAATATTGGTTTTGTCCACAAATTAATAAGAAAGGTCAATATTGATAATATTTTTGTTTTATTCATTCATGGCTGGCCAGCATTTATTGATGTGGAGATGCTGGCGTTGGACTGGAGTAAACACAGTAAGAAGTGTCACAACACCAGGTTAAAGTCCAACAGGTTTATTTGGTAGTAAACGCCACAAGATTTCAGAATACTGTTCCTTCTTCAAGGGACTCACCTGACGAAGGGACAGCATTCCGAAAGCTTGTGGTGTTTACTATCAAATAAACCTGCTGGATTTTAACCTGGTGTTGTGAGACTTCTTACAGAATTTATTGCCCATCCCCAGCTGTCCTTGAACTGAATGAGACCATTTCAGAGGGCAGTTGTTGTGACTGTTCAAGGACAGCAGAATTCCTTCCCTCAGGGAAATTAGGGAACTAGACAATTGTCAATGGTCATCAGTAGATTCTTAATTTCAGATTTTTTTATTATAGAATTCAAACTTCACCATCTGCAATGGTGGGATTTGAACCCGGGTCCCCACAACATGTGTTGAGTTTCTGGATTAATGACCTAGCGATAGTACCACTAGGCTATTGCCTCCCCTATACTTAAAAAGGACTGCAAACCCTTAGGTGCATTAACCTGAACGGGGGCAGAATCTGGCGATGACAGTAATTTCACAATAACTTCATTGCAGTGTTAATGTAAGACTTACTTATGACTAATAAATAAACTTTTGCTTTCACAATGGACAAAGGAGATCTTAAATCACAGAATCCCTGCAGAATGAAAGAAGGCAATTTGGTCCATCAAGCCTATTCCAACAACAATCCCAGCCAGCCTCTTTTCCCGTAACCCCACATATTAACCCTGCCAACCCCCCTGACTCTAAGAGACAATCTAGCATGGTCAATCCATCTAACTAGCACATCTTTGGATGGGAGGAAACCGGAGTACCCAGAGGAAACCCACGCAGACACGGGGAGAATGTGCCAGCTTCACAGAGCGGGCCTGATTTTACCATTTTCATTCTAAGTGCCCAATCTGGGCACAATTCAGATTCGTCTTTGAAATCTGCTTTGAGGTGCCCCCTTATGCACTCAGCCTGAAAATAAAATTGCGGGTCTGAATCACGCTGTGGATGAGGTTTAGTGCTCCCTCAACAATCGGAGTTCTGAACTGCGCATGTGCAGTTCAAAAAAATTTTGAAAAAGCGCACCCGTGTCAGATCACTCCTGGGCCATGGAAAGTGGAGAAAGCGGCCCAGGAGCGAAAAGCGGGAGCAATTGTTCCCGCGGGCGCACTTTTTCAAATTTTTATTGAACTGCACACGCGCAGTTCAGAACTCTAATCATTTCCGGAGTGCTAAACCTCACTCACAGCACAATTCAGACCCACAATTTGATTTTCAGGTTGAGTGCATGCGAGGGGGCATCTGAAAGCAGACATCGCCCCCCACCCCCACAACATAACTTTCCCCCTTATCCAGCAACCACCCCTCCCATTACTCTGATTGATCAGGACCCCCAGCCCCTTCCCCCCACCTCCACAGATTTCCCACAGAGTGGCAATGATCCCCTGCACCCCCTGTCATTCCACCAGAGATCCATCTGGCTCACTCCCCCCTCCCCATCAGAGATCCATCTGGCCCACGACCCTCCGCCCACCATCAGAGATCCATCTGGCCTTCTCTCCCCCCACCAGAGATCCATTTGGCCTCCCCCCCCCCCCAGACCAGAGATTCATCTGGCCTCCCCCCCCCCCAGACAGAGATCCATCTGGCCTTCCCCCTCCTCCCCCCAGAGATCCATCTGACATCCCCCCCCGCCCCCCCACTAGAGAATGATCTGACCTCACTAACACCACACTGCCCCCACCCCCTCCAAGGTACATTTTACTCGCCTTCCCCCTCCCCCACCTCACCAGAGAATGACCAGACCCACCCCTACCCCCCCCCCGCCCCGCCCACACTTCTCTCTCCCACCACCACCGATCTGAGTCAGGGAGCCACTGGAAGCTCTGAACTCATCTCTTCATCAGCTGGAGGGCCCGAAACACACTTTTATTCGGCAGGTCCATTTCGGCGCGGTTCCGCGTTGGCGAACGCCACGGTAAAAGAGGGAAATGCCGCTGAAGTTGGGCGGGCAGTTCATTAATTCAATTTAAATATATGCAAATACATTTAAATCACCGTTGTGCCCGTTTTGGGTGTAAATCAGATTGCGGCCATTCCCGGGCCTCGGTAAAGAGGCCATTTGCGCGGACGGGGGGCACGGATCGGGGTAATGGCCTCACACCCGACTTTACCACATTCTCGCATCCGAAAAACGGGCACAGCGCAATGGTAAAATGGGGCGTAGAGAGTCACCCAAGTTGGGAATCAAAGCCGAGGTCCCTGGCGCTAACCACTGTGCTGCCTCAGGGAGTTATAGAAATGGTTACAGTAGGCAAGGAGGCCGTTCGGCCAACCTGATACTGGATAAAGTTTGGTTAACGCACTGCACCAACACCGGATAGGTGAATTATGGGTTAACCCGGGGCATGCGGATACAAATTTATTGAAATAGTTTCCTGCGACGTGGTGAATGAACAGTAATGCTCTGTGTAAATAATTGTAACCCTTTCACTGGGCATATTTGTGACTCTGCTAAAAGGAATTAAGATGCCTTAAAGGAAAATGAAAAGGAGTTAACTAAGCCCCGGTGGTGAAGTTAATCCTCTCATTACACGATTCGAGCTTTTTTTTTTCAGTTGCCTCACATAACCGCAGGCAGTCCGGCAGCATTTTAGCTAGGCCTTCCTCAGTCACCGTGGCAACCTTTGCCAATCAGCATGGTGGGTACCCATATTTCGGAATTCCACACTGGCAGCTTCGTGTCGAGTCTGAGCATCAGATTAGCCCAGCAGGTCAGACTTCCGGCAACTGAGAAACAAGAGGCTCTCTTCGCCTACGTCGAAGATGATTGACCTCGGCTCCGCGGGAACAAAACGAACGGGATTTTGAGAGTTTTGAAGTTCATTTGTTGGTGGCGCAAGAGGGCTTACATTAACACTGCAATGAAGTGACTATGAAAATCCCCCCGGTCGCTTGTTTGTGCACGCTGAGGGAGAATTTAGCATGGTTAGCACTGCTATCTCACAGCTCCAGGGACCCAGGTTCGAATCCCAGCTTTGGGTTACTATGGGACTGTATAATCCGGATACAGATTACAAATAGGATTGATATTTAGAGATAACTTTTCCATTTGTGAGAGGGTCCAAACCAGAGCCCGCAGATGTAAAATAATCACCCAGCAATTCAACTGGGAAAGCAACTTCACCAGAGAGTAAGGGTAAGGAGAACATACAAACATAAGGAGACAGCGCAGGGAATACAATAGGAGCATTTAAAAAGGAAGCTCAATAAATACAGGAGGGAGAGAGGGACAGAAAACAATGTTGATATTGTTTGAGGAAGAGAGATGGAGTGGGCTCCTGGGGAGCATAAACACCAATGTGGAACTTTTGGATGGAAAAGCCAGTTAATGTGCTATACATTCTGTGTCATCCAAACTCTTTGATTAGATTCCAGCCTGAACACACTAACTGGGAACCAGAAGTATACACTCCCCTTTGATTCATCTAAAAATGATCTTTAATCGAATTGCTGGAGCCCATGGCTTTCCTTCAGCAGGTTCAGTGAGCACCCGCTTATAAGGAGAACTTTCTTAATTCAGAGGCCACAGTGTAGATTAAATAGGGCGATGTTCCTCCCAGTAATGAACGGCACGGTGGTTAGCACTGCTGCCTCACAGCACCAGGGACCCAGGTTCGATTCCCAGCTGGGGTTACTGTCTATGCAGAGTCTGCACGTCCGCACAGTGTCTGCGTGGGTTTCCTCCGGGCACTCCAGTTTCTTACCACATTCCAAAGATGTGCCAGTTTGGTTGACGGGCAATGCTAAATTGCCCCTTAGTGTCAGGGGGGACCAGCTAGGATAAATGCATGGGGATAGGCTGGGATTGTGGTCAGTACAGACTCGGTCGGCCGAATGGTCTCTTTCTGCACTGCAGGGATTCTATGACTTTTCACGGTTGCTTTCGTAAGATATCTGGAGTTCTTAAAACTGACTCGGAGCATCTTTTGTGTTGTGTCAATGCCTTAGCATAGAGCTGAACTTCCATAACCCGATGTTCAAAAACTCAAATAGACATCGCCCAGTCGGTGCAGTCTGGGAGACCAGAACAACCCAGCTGCCTTACTGAGCAAACTGAACTCTGTTAGACTCATTTCAACCACTTTCTGTTCAATGTTATGAAATTTGCGAATCAAACATCTGCAACTGGTAAAAGTCGACCTCCTGCCAGGTTTAGATGAATGCTTTCAGAGCTTCACAGCGGCTGGGGGTCGATCATCTTTAAATTTAAAATCTGGGAAAGAACAGTAATGATCTTAATGTTAGTGTTAAGTTTAAAGTATATTTATATGTTACTGTCGGAAGCAGGCCTACATTAACGCTGCGACAAATTTACTATGAAAATCCTCCAGTCGCCACACTCTGGTGCCTGTTCGGGTGCACTGAGGGAGAATTTAGCACGGCTGATACACCTAACCAGCACGTCTTTCAGACTGTGGGAAGAAAGTGGAGCATCCGGAGGAAACCCACACAGACACAAGGAGAATGTGCAGACTCCACACAGACAGTGACCCAAGACTGGAGTCAAACCCGGGTCCTTGGCGCTTTGAGTTAGTAATGCTAACCACTGTGTCACCATGACACCCATAATTCAAAATTCCATCATCTGCCATGGTGGGATTCGAACCTGGGTCCCCAGGATGTTAGTTGAACTTCTGAATTAATAATCTAGTGATAATACCACCAAACTATTGCGTCTGTCACTGCCACCTTAGGCTCTTACCCTAATTCAGACCCTCACCCCTATCTCAGCCGGAACCCCTACCTGAGGCTCAAACTCTATCTTAGGCCTGAACCCCTACCTCAGGTCCAAGCCCCTACCATTGGCCTGAACTCCTATATCAGGCCCTTACCCCTATCTCAGGCCTGAAAGTCTATCTCAGCCTGAACTCCTACCTCAGGCCCTTAACCCTATCTCAGGCCTGAACTCCTACCTCAGGCCCTTACCCCTATCTCAGGCCTGAACGTCTATCTCAGCCTGAACTCCTACCTCAGGCCCTTAACCCTATCTCAGGCCTGAACTCCTACCTCAGGCCCTTAACCCTATCTCAGGCCTGAACGTCTATCTCAGCCTGAACTCCTACCTCAGGCCCTTAACCCTATCTCAGGCCTGAACTCCTACCTCAGGCCCAAACCCTAAACCTAACCTGAATTCCAACCTCAGGCCTTACGCCTATCTCAGGCCTGAATTCCTACTTCAGGCCTGAATCCTTACCTCAAGCCCAAACCCCTATCCCTAGTCTGAACTCTTACCTCAGACCCTTACCCATATGTCAGGCCTGAACTCCTATCTCAGGCATTAACCCCTACCTTAGGCCAAAACCCCTAGCTCAGACCTGAATTCCAACCTCATGCCCTTACTCCTATCTCAGGCCTGAACTCCTACCTCAGGCCTGAACCCCTACCTCAGGTCTGAACCCCTACCTCAGGTCTGTCTTCCTATCTCAAGCCCTTACCTCTATCTCAGGCCAAAATCCTGACCTCAGACCTGAATTCTTACCTCAGACCTGAAGCCGCACCAGAGGCCCGAACTCCTATTGCAGGCCCGAACTCCTACCACAGGCACGAACCCCTCCCTCAGGCCGATTAACTAAAAAGCCCTTCAGAATTGATCCAAGGATGGGGAAAGGGAGAGTCTTATTTCATTAAATGCTCTGATACGATGCTTGGACACTCCCTAGTGACTCTTCTATGTAAGCTGTTATCCTGCCCTCAATTTTATTTTAGCAGGAGGACGCAGCTGTGTTTGCAACGTCTCTGTGAAGGACAATGTGTTGAACGGCCTGACGTGACCCTCACACATCACGGACTCCCATGGGTACGGAGCACTCCTGCTGCAAGTAAACAAACCAAGCAGGCCTTCTGGTTCAGGGAGCCTCTCTGGGTCCCACTGAGCTCAGTCTGAAACAAAAATTGAAACTTAGAAATAAAGAGGGGTGGGTTGAGAATACGCAGTCTGAATGGGTGATAGAAGCAGATCTGGTCATAACAGTCAAAAAGGAATTGGATTCCTAGTGGAGAAAAGGGAAAAAAATAATTGCAGCTCTTTGTAGAGAGAGCAGAGAGCAGCGTGCCTAATTAGAATCATAGAATCGAATCCTCACAGTGCAGAAGGAGGCCATTTGGCCCATCAAGCCTGTGCTGACAACAATCCTGCTTAGGCCCTATCCCCGTAACCCCGCATATTCACACTGCTACTCTTCCTGACGCTAAGGGGCAATTTATTGTGGCCTGTCCACCTAACCTGCACATCTTTCAGACTGTGGGAGGAAACTGGAGCACCCAAAGGAAATCCATGCAGACACGGGGATCACGCACAAACTCCACATGGTGACCCAAAGTCAGGATTGAACCTGGTGCTGGGAGGTAGCAGTGCTACCGTGACAGCCCCTGCTTGTTACTCACATAAAGAGTTCTAACGGATTTGTCAGGTATGACCTCCCCTTGATGAAATCATGCTGACCTTGCCCTATTTTACCTTACACTTCTGAGTATTCCAAAATCTTATTTTTAAGAGTGGACTGTAAAATTTCACCAATGATTGAGGTGCAGAATGTAGTGTTACGGTCATTGCTAGGGTGTAGAGAAAGATCAACTTAATGCCAATCCATTCAAAAGTCTGATGTCAGCAGGTAAAAAGCCGTTCTTCAATCAGACGTCAGACCTTTTTCCCAGGGTATGTGGGGTTCTTAATTATTCCAAGGCAGCGGAAAGTGTAGACAGAGTCAATGGATGGGAGACTGGTTTGTGTGTTGGATTGGGCTACAATCACGACCTTTTGTAGTTTCTTGCGGTCTTGGGCAGAGCAGGAATCATATTAAGCTGTGATACAACCAGAAAGAACGCTTTCTATGGGGCATCTGTAAAACTTGGTGAGAGTTGTAGCGGACACGCCAAATTTTCTTAGTCTTCTGAGAAAGTAGAGGCATTGGTGGTCTTTCTTAACTATAGTGTTGGCATGGAGGGAACCAGGATAGGTTGTTGCTGATCTGGACACATAAAAACCTGAAGCTTTCGACTATTTCTACTTTGTCTCCACTGATATAGACAGGGACATGTTTTACGCTTCCTGAAGTCGATGACAATTTCTTTCGTTTTGTTGTCATTGAGGGAGAGATTATTGTTGTTGCAACAGTTCATCAGATTCTTTATATCATTCCTGTACTCTTTTAATTTTAGTGTTGTATTCTGATGTTTCAATAAAAGATTTGTAGAATTTCATAAAACATTAATTAAAAATATTTATTAATCATATTATAAATACAAAACTTTGATACAATGTTTGATAACTTAGCATTTAACTTGGGCAACTGTATCTAGTACTCTACTCAACTTTTGCAACAAAATATTTTGTTTTTATCTAAATGCAATGGTCAGTAAACCATTTTTTAAAATTGTACAAAGGAGTTTAGTTGTCTTTTTGTAATCAAGGAGGTAAGGGAGGGAATGGAATGAGGGAAGGAAGGAGGGAGGGAGCCGAATGAGGGAGGGATGGAGAGAGGAAAGGTGGGGAATGACGGAGAGAAGGATAGGGAGCGGAATAGAGGAAAGAAGGGAGAGAACAAGGAGAATGAGGGAGGGAAAGAGGGAGGGGAATGAGGGAAGGAAGGAGGGGGAGAGGAATGAGGGAGGGAAGAAGTAGGGGTTGGAGACAAGGGACGGAAGGACAGATTGTTAAATTTTTAAAGCTCAATTTCCATTCATAGCAGTGGCCAGACAATCACAAGTTCAATCTACCCTGCAGTTTGGAAAACTTATCAGAGAGAAAGTTCACATCAGGTTACAGGGGACTTGCATATGTCATCATCTTATGGATTACACTGTCCTAAAGCTTTTGAAATAGTTCAGTTGCATATTTCCCACTGTAAATATTGAACTCATTTCTCTGCGTAGCTTAAGAGGCTTCTAAGGATTAACATTGCATCAGGGGCACTGTGAACAACATTGCTTAAAATAAATAGCAATATCCAAATGAACTTTAGCTGCAAGTTATTATAGACGCTCACTGGGGAGGTGATGGCGAACTGGTATTATCGCTGGACCATTAATCCAAAAACTCAACTAATACTCTGGAGAACGGCAGGGAAAATGTTGGAATTTGAATTCAATAAAGAAAAATCCGGAATTAAGAATTAAGATGGCTATGAATCCATGTTCGATTATTGGAAAAACCCATCTGGTTCACTAATATTTAGATTTGATTTAATTTGATGTGATTTGATTTATTATTGTCACGTCTTAGTAACTGTGAAAAGTATTGTTTCTTGCGATCTATATCGACAAAGCATACCATTCATAGAGAAGGAAAATGTAGTGCTACATTCATGCAGCTACTGTAAAAGACACACATTATGTGTTATAATCCAGGTCAGAAACTCCAAGATGTTCCATGAAGCCTAGACCATAGGCTTTGCACTTTGGTTAAGCGTAAGGTGTTTCAAGTGTAGTGCTACATTCATGCAGCAAAGAAGTGTTGGTGTATGATTTCAGACTTCTATATCTTTTTTCTGATGGAAAAAGTTGGAAGAGAGAATGTCCAGGGTTCGTGGGGTCCTGCTTTTCCGAGACATCAGGAAGTGTAGACAGAATTAATAGATGGGTGGCTGGTTTGAGTGATGGACAGGACTTTGCTCATGACCCTTGTAGTTTATTGTGGCCTTGGGCCGAGCAGGATCCATATCAAGTTGTAATACAACCAGAAAGAATGCTTTCTATTGTGCATCTGTAAAAGTTTGTGAGAATCGTAGCTGATATGCCAAATTTTCTTTGTCTTTTGAGAAAGTAGAGGCATTGGTGGGCTTTCTTAACTATATATGTAGACAGGAACATGTTCTCCTCAGTTGAAGTTCTCCTCTTCCTGAAGTTGATGAAAATCTCTTGTTTTGTTGACGTTGAGGGAGAGACTATTGTCATCAGTTCACCAGATTCTTTGTATCATGCCTATATTCTATTTCATCAATTTTGGACATTCCGACCCACTATCATCATTAACAAACTTGAAAATCAAGTTAAAGGGGAATTTTGCCACAGAGCCAAATATAAAGCACATAAAAAATGATAATGGAGATTTGAACCATGTCTTAGTAACTGTGAAAAGTATTATTTCTTGCGATCTATACAGACAAAGCATACCAGTCATAGAGAAGGGAAAGAGACAGTGCAGAATGTAGTGCTACAGTCATAGCTAGAATGTAGAGTAAGATCAGCTTAATGTGAGGTAGGTCCATTCAAAAGTCTAATGGCAGCAGGGAAGTGTTGGTACGTCTACATATATGGATTTGCATATAGTTCCAACTTGCATGGGTACTTCTGAGGCAGCAAAAAGTGTATAGGGAATCAACAGATGGGAGGCTGGTTTGTGTGGTGGATCGGGCTTCATTCACAACCCTTTGTAGTTTCTTACAGTCTGGTGCAGAGCAGGAGCCATACTGAGCAGTGATACACCCGAAAAAATGCTTTCTATGGTGCACCTGTGAAAGTTGGTGAGAGTTGTAGTGGGCGTGCCAAATTTCCTTTGTTCAATTGTATTAAATAAACCTTGTTTGTGGGTCACTTGAAACATCTTACGCTTAACCAAAGTGCAAAGCCTATGGTCTAGGCTTCATGGAACATCTTGGAGTTTCTGGTCTGGATTATAACACATAATGTGTGTCTTTTACAGTAGAGAAGGCAGACCCAAAGGGGAGAATTTTTTGTCCCGCTCGCCACAGGAATCAGAGCAGGCGGACCATAGAAAGATCCGTTGACAATGGGGGGGATTTCCCGGTTTTGGGGCGAGCGCAGTTGGAAAACATTCCGCCCAAAATATCTACTGAATGCTTTCACTGTTTCTGTATTTCCCATTACTCATTCCCCAGACTCACTCTCTAGGCAACTCACACACATTTCAAAAGGAAAAGAGTAACTGTAGAAACTTTTACTATCTTGTTACAGCCAGGTGTGGAAGGTTGCAAGAATTCCACATCTTTTTAACTCACCCCTCACTTGATTGAAACAGTTTTGTTTTTAATTGGGTGGCACAATAAGATATTGGTTAGCACTGCTGCCTCACAGGGATGTGGGTTTGATTCCCAGCTTGGGGACTGTCTGTATGGAGTTTGCACATTCTCCTCATTTCTGACTAGGTACGCTCTGGTTTCCTCCCACAATACAAAGACATGCAGGTTAGGTTGGTTGGCCATGCTAAATTACGCCTTAGTATCAGGGGCATTAGATAGGGTGAATGCAAGGGCTTATGGAGATTGAGCCTGGGTGGGATTGTGGTCTGCGCAGACTCAATGGGCTGAATGGTCTCTTTCTGCACTATCGGGATTCTATGATAAATATGCCAATTCAATCGTGCACTCAGTATGTTAATGCTGATTTTAAAGAACTCAGTCAAACATTTTAAAGTATAGACAAGTACATAGAACATAGAAAAACTACAGCACAAACAGGCCCTTCGGCCCACAAGTTGCGCCGATCACATCACTGCCTACTAGACTTACCTATAACCCTCAATCCTATTAAGTCCCATGTACTTATCCAGAAGTCTCTTAAAAGATCCCAGCGAGTTCGCCTCCACTACCACCAATGGCAGCCGATTCCACTCACCCACCACCCTCTGAGTGAAAAACTTACCCCTGATATCTCTTTTGTACCTGCTGCCCAGCACCTTAAACCTGTGTCCTCTTGTAGCAACGATAAATAGGGGGTTAGTTTTTTATTGTGCCAAAAATTCATTTAGCTAAAACACTAAAAATATGAAAAAAGCAAAATGTCACACATGCTTTTTTATTTCATTTGTGGGACATGAGCATTGTTGGCTGGCCAGCATTTTAGAGGGAGGTTGCTGTGGCTCTGGGGTCACATGTAGGCCAGACTGGGTAAGGACAGCAGATTTCCTTCCCTAAAGGACCAGATGGGTTTTTCCTGATAGTGATCCCGTGGTCATCAGCAGATTCTTAATTCCAGATTTATTTAAAAAATTCAATATAAATTCCACCATCTGCTATGGCACGATTTGAACTGGGTCCTCAGAACATCAGTGGAGTTCCTGAATTAATAGGCCAATGGTAATACTACTAGACCATCACTTGCCCAGTGCAAAAACACAAGTTACAAAGTGAAGGAAGTTAACTTTTGACCAAACTAAAGAAGTTCATAATTGCAAGACTTTGTCTGTTGTTTGTGGCTAACACGGTTCTTAAAGGTGTAGGCCTTGTTTTATTCCTCCTGGGAATGCTGCAGTGGAACTTAGAGTTTTCTCTGGGATTTTGCGGTTTGCTGCCCACAGTCTCGATACAATTCCAACACAGGCTGCAGACAGGGAGAGAGGCAAACCGCCTTCTTCTATTTCCAGATATTGCTTCTTCAGACCGCCTCAAAGCAAACATCTTTGGTTAGCAAGGAAATTCAAAAGACAATTTTGATCACGTGACCTCTCATCCGATGACGATTGCATATTCTGCAGAAGACAACTGATTATCTCTGGACAGACCTTAGCTATTATGATGGTTTGGGTGATTACTTTATTTTAAATATCCAAGACATCATTGTGGTGAACGACACTGTCTCATGGCGCCAGGAACCCAGGTTCAATTACCTGCTTGGGTGACTGCCTGTGCGGAGTCTGCATGTTCTCCCCATGTCTGCGTGGGTTTCCTTTGGGTGTTCCGGTTTCCTCCCACAGTCCAAAAGTCATCCTGGTTAGATGCATTGGCCATGCTAAAATCTTCCCTCAGTGTACTCAAACAGGAACCAGAGTGTGGCGACTAGGGGACTTTCACAGTAACTTCATTGCAGTGTTAATGTAAGCCTACTTGTGATACTAATAAATAAATTTTAACTCCTGCACTGTTGCTAATTAACTTATGGGATGTGTGCATTGCTAACTAGGCTAGAATTTATTGCTTACTCCTCATTAAGAAGAAAGTATTAACATCTCCAGGGTCATCACTGTGCTGACTCTTGTCCCGATGGGATATAGCATTGTAACGATGCAAATGGTGGCTGCCATTTAAAGCTTCAGTCACAATTCAATTGAAGTAACATTTCACATTGACAAGTGTTTCATTCCATGGAAGAACTATCTGTGTTAGGAATAGGTTAACAAACCTTCCAATGAAGTTTTAATTTGATGTCAATTATTCAATAGAAGTCACTGATATATAAAGGGCTACTGGTGGAGATTTGTATGTGGAGTTGAATCAAAGAAGGTAGTTTATGAAGAAGTAGAACTTGTGTTGCCTTTACTGAATGGCAGCCAAGAGATTCAAACAGTAATAGTTGGAGATGGTTGTTGGTTCCATGTAAGGGCTGCAAGTTATGTCTTTTTCATTGAGGAGAAAAGAAGACTTCAATCAAATTCTAGTCAGCAAAGGACTGAGTGGGAGACAACAGAGTGGCTGAACTCTGGGTAAAAGTGTCAGGATATGACCATTATTCTCAGAAACTGAACCTTATGACCAGTGATGTGAAGTCATCATGTGGACTATAGTAATCGCTTTGGGGAAAAGGAAACAAGGGATGATCTTAATTATTTCTTCAGCATGTGGAAGTAAAATCAGATTCAAAGTATTCTTCGAATTGAAGTTGGAACATTTGAACTTGAATGACGGTCTAAATAAGTCGTTAAACTTTATGGATAAGACTAACTAAAAGGATAATAATGGAAATCTGGAGGTTGGGGATTTGGGCAAAATACCCATTGAGTGTCAATTTGACAATAAATTGCTGTGGGGAAAAATGTGTGCTCCGCAAGAAGTGTAAATGAGAAGATTGAAGACTGATATAGCCAGCTTAAAGCAGAAGCTGGATAAAGGGGGAATATATCAAAAATGAAATGGGTTGATAGTAGTTCTCAGTTATCTGATTTTGTTTTACTCGAGCTAGTTCGGAGAAACTTTTTGACATTATTAAGGAAGAGGGTATTTTTCTATGAATGTACTTTTTTTCCTTCAAGAAATGTTTCTTTATAAACAGGAAGGGAAAATAGTGTGTTTTCTGTGGAATTACATTCATCAAAATATTTTCCCCTCCAAGGAAGGAGAGATTGTTAGAAATGGGTTAACAAACATTCCAATTAAGTTCTAATTTGATGTCAATGATCCAATAGAAGTCACTGATATGTAAAAGGGTCACAGGTGGCACTGTTTGTTGGTGGGGAATTTTGTGTGGAGTTGGATCAAAGAAATAGCATCTGTTGACTCTGTCTAAGCTTCTCGCTGTTCGGCAAAGCAGCCAACATAATTAAGGACTCCACGTACCCTGGACATTCTCTTTTCCACCTTCTTCCGTTGGGGGGAAAAAGACACATAAGTCAGAGGTCACGTATCAACTGACTGAAGAACAGCTTCTTTCCTGCTGCTGTAGACTTCTGAATGGACCTACCTTGCATTAAGTTGATCTTTTCCTACACCTTAGCTATGACTATAACACTACATTCTGCACTGTCTCCTTTCCTTCTGAGTGGTATGTTTTGTCTATATAGCGTGCAAGAAACAGTACTTTTCACTGTATGCTAATATGTGACAATAATAAAGGTAGTTTATGAAGAATCAGAACTTGCCTCCTTCACTGAACTGTAACTAAGAGGATTAAACAACCTAGGCATGTTCTATTTGAAATTCACTGGAAATTTGATTATCTTACAGATGAAGACATGTCAGCTGACCTCTGTCAGCCATATTTAAGTCAAATGTCTTTTACTATTTGACAGGAATATCTCTAACAATCTGATTTATATCTAACTCTCTCATTCAAATTTAACCCTCTTATGATTTTAGTCATAATTGCTGGTTTTATGTTCTATCCACCTGTTCAATCTTACCTTCTCTACATGTCCAGCATTGTGTTTGTTAGAGGAAGAAAGGTTTGAACTTGCGTAGCAATAGAAATCACTTCCCATAAACTATACGTGAGGGCCATATGGAGCCGCCACCTTGCGCATACACCAGCAATGAGATCAATGAGGAGTTTAATTTCTTTCAGATAGCGTTGTTGAGGGATAAGTGTTGGTTATGACTTTGTCTTTCTTCAAATGGTGGCTTGGAATCTTGCCCTACACTCTTGAAATCTGGATCTCAGTTTTGTATCTAATTTGAAGGATAGAGCCATTGGATATAGGAACAGATTAGACCATTTGCTCTATTAAATCTGCTCCACCATTTGATCATAGTTGTCCCGTTCTCCTGCCTTTTCCCCATAACCTTTGATCCCTTACCAATCAAGAACCTCTGTCTTAAATATGCTCAATGACCTGATCTCCACAGCCTTCCCTGGCAATGAATTCCACCTCTGATAGCAACACACCGTTCCCAGCATGTAGCTTGAATGTCCAATCTCCTGACCATTGACTCATCTTGGTCGGACAAACTTGAATGCGGATTACAGGGTCAACGGCAGGATTCTGAGGAACGTGGAGGAACAGAGAGATCTTGGGGTTCATATCCACAGATCTCTGAAGGTTGCCACTCCAGTGGATAGAGCTGTGAAGAAGTCTTATAGTGTGTTAGTGTTTATTAACAGGGAGTTTGAGTTTAAGAGTTGTGGGGTTATGCTGAAACTATACAGGACTTTGGTAAGACCACATCTGGAAAATTATGTGCAGTTTTGGTCACCTCACTATAAGAAGGATGTGGAAGCATTGGAGAGAGTGCAGAGGAGATTTACCAGGATGCTGCCTGGTTTAGAGGGTAGGCCTTATTGAAGAAAGGTTGAGGGAGCTGGGGTTTTTCTCTTTAAAGCGGAGGAGGATGAGAGGCAATTTAATAGAGGTTTATATAATGGTGAGAGGGATTGATAAAGTGGATGTACAGAGACTATTTCCTCAGGTGAATGTAGCTGTTACTTGAGGAGCACAACTATAAAATTCATGGTGGGAGATATAGGAGGGATGTCCGAGGTGGATTCTTTACTCAGAGAGTGGTTGGGGTGTGGAATACACTGCCTGCTGTGATAGTGAAGTCGGACACTTTAGGAACTTTAAGATAGTTATTGGATAGGCACATAGAGCATTCCAGAATGGCTGGGAGTGGGATAGCTTGATCTTGGGTTCAGACATAGCTTGGCACAACATCGAAGGCCGAAGGGCCTGTACTGTGCTGTAATGTTCTATGTTTTAAAAATGTTCAGAAGCTTACGTTTTACCAAACTTTTTTTATTCATTTGTGGGACATGGACATTGATGTTTGGCCAGCATTTATTGCCCATCCCTAGTTGCCCTTGGAGGCAGTTGAGAGTCAACATGTGAAGCCACATGTAGGCCAGACCACGTAAGGATGGCAGATTTCTTTCCCTAAAGAACATTAGGGCTTTTCTGACAATGGTTTCATGGTCATCAGTAGACTCCTAATTCCAGATATTTTTATTGAATTCAAATTCCACCATCTGCCATGGTGGGATTCGAACCTGGGTCCTCAGAGCATTAGCTGAGTTTCTGGATTAATATCTAGCGATAATATCACTAGGCCATCACCTTTCCCCTAATACAAATTGTTGACTTGCCACAGGTGCAGGGATTTCAGTAGGAAACACCTTATGTACTTTCAAACAACATGGGTCAGATAACTTCACATATATATCTCCACAGAACAAATATCTACCTTCCTTCAGTAATTAAGCACTCACCACAGGCGAAAGCAAACATCCCCAAACTCTGCATTTTCCCAGTTTAGCAAGGAATGTCTGAAATATTTTAAAAAGAGACATCCAAATACCATGTGAAATTGATGTTTATAATGTACGATATTCATGAATTAGATGCACAATTTTCCACATGTGCCCCTGACAAATTTGATAGCACGCTATACCAGTGCAGTTATGCCTAACGCCAATCACATTGTCTTTTTAACATCTCATAATGCACCAACCTTGTTAGCAAAGCTGCAAAGGAACTGTTAGAAAGGCCAAAGTCCGTCAGTTTGCCTTCCACTATCCTGGTCATCAAACGATCCAATAATGCTGGAATCAGCTAATCATTACAGCTAATCTCTGTAGGTTATTCTACAACACACCCAGACGCGCGGCAAGGAAAGCCCACAAGACTTTAGGGACCAAAGGGAAGTCACCTGTTCTACCCACCACATGTCAGGCCTCAAATTACACCAAGGCTGGGTACCGATATTCTGAACGAAATCTACCAAAACAGATTTGATCGATGTGTCCAAAAGCACAAGGGTTTTGACAGAGTAAATCAAGAGAAACTGTTCCCCAGAGGGTCAGAAAGAAAGGACAGCGATTTAAGATGATTGGCAAATTATTATAGCATTCCCACAGGGTAGAAGGGGGCCATTCGGCCCATCATGTCTGCACTCAATCTCTCACAGAGCATCCCACCCATAACTTCACATATTTACCCCACTAATCCCCCTAAGCTACACATTTTTACTCATTCGTGGACTTGGGTGCCACTAGCACAGTGATTATCACTGCTGACTCACAGCGCCAGGGACCTGGGTTCAATTCCTTGCTCGGGTCACTGTCTGCGCGGAGTCTGTACATTCTCCCTGTGTCTGCGTGGGTTTTCTTTGGGTGCTCCAGTTTCCTCCGAAAGACGTTAGGTGCATTGGCCGTGCTAAATTCTCCTTCAGTGTGCCTGAACAGAGTGTGGCGACTAGGGGATTTTTGCAATAACTTCATTGCAATGTTAATGTAAGCCTACTTGTGACACGAATAAATAAATTTACTTCAGGTATCATTGGGTGAAAGCATCAAGGACTATAGGCCAAAAGGTGGGTGAATGGAGTTACAGTGTTGGTCAGGCACCCTCTCAGAGAGTGTGAAACAAAACAATTTTTGCAGGTAGTTCTTAGGAGTGAATCAATATTTTCTGACCCATGTGTGGTATTTGCCGGGGGGCACCTTGGCAATGACTTTTTATGAATTGGGGTCCTTCAGAATACGCCACAATGCAGCCATTCCAAATCCATGTCCTTGCAGAACGGTGAATAGGTTTGTCGTTTTAATGCACGTTTAATTCAACATAAACTGGGGTCCTTTCCACTGGAAAAATGGAGGCTGAAGAGAGGGCAACAAAATTATGATTTGGCATAGACAGGATGGTTGGTAGAAGTTTTTCCCTGGGTGGAAATGTCAATTCCAAGAGGTGCACAGGTTCAAAGCGAGAGGGGGGAAGTTTAAGGGACTTGGGGGGGTGGGGGAACGTTTCTCGCACAGAAAATGGTTGGTGCATTGCCAGAGGAGGTGGTGGAAGCAGGCACATTAGCAACATTGAAGAGGCATCTGGATGGGTAAATGAATAGGGAGGGAATAGAGGGATATGGAGCATGTGGGAACAGAAGGACTTTTTTTTAGTTTTGTTCAAGCATCATGATTAGTATGGGTTTGGAGGGCCTGTGGTGTACTTTTCTTTGTTCTGATATTGCCCTTTAACACCTTGTCTGTTAACGTTACAATTCTGTGTTGTAAGTGAGAGCACCTCTTACTATCTGGGGAATGGTTTAGAGCATTATTAAGCAACAGGAAATCTGTGCCTGTGTTCCCTGTGTTGTGAATAAATCAAAGTTAAGGGAAGACTGGTTTCCTCCAGATTTCTGCTTTCATTAGTATATGAGCAGCAGCCATCCACTGCTTACTGGATTTATTTGTCTATTTTTGTTACAACATTGTGGCACACTTGCACATTTTAAACTTAAGCTATACAAATTTTTCAATGCAATTTCATGCTGCAATCATGTGTCTTAAATAAAAGACCACTGTCATTTAAACACAGAGTTGCCAGGGAAGTTTCAAAAGCAGACCCACTCAGAGGGTTACAAACACAATGTTTTTATTTTAAGAATGTCTTTATTGCCAGTTTTTCATTGTGCAAAAAAAATTCCCAAGCATCAAACAGAGTAACCATTACTCCAAATAAATGTACAGAAAAGGCCAACAAACATTCACGCAAAGTACAGGAGCAGGGATGTGTTGTTGCAATTATACAGGGCTTGGTGAGGCCGCTCCCAGAGCATTGAGTGCAGTTTTGGTCTCCTTTTCTAAGCAAAGATGTTCTTGCTCTCAAGGGAGTGCAGCGAAGGTTTACCAGGCTGATTCCAGGAATGGCGGGACTGACGTATGAGGAGAGATTGAATAAGTTAGAATTGTTTTCGCTGGAGTTCAGATGAATGAGGGGGGATCTCATAGACACTTATAAAATTCTAACAGGACTCGACACAGAAGATGCGGGAAGGATGTTCCCGATGGTGGGGGAGTCCAGAACCAGGGATCACAATCTAAAGATTCGGAGTAGACCACTTAGGTCAGAGATAAGGAGACATTTCTTCACACAAAGAATGGTGAGCCTGTGGAATTCATTACCACAGGAAGTAATTGATGTCAAAACATTAAATGTCTTCAAGAGGTGGCTGGATATAGCACTTGGGGCGAATGGGATCAAAGGTTTTGGGGAGAAAGCAGGATTAGTTTATTGAGTTGGATGATTAGTTATGATCGTGATGAATGGTGGAGCAGGCTCGAAGGGCCGAATGCCTCCTCCTGCTCCTGTTTTCTATGCAAATTGTTCAAATATTTCAGTAATAATAGGCGACAAAACCTGTTCTACGATCATCCTCAACACCGATGCCCCACAAGGCTGTGTTCTCAGCCCCCTACTATTTATACACCTATGACTGTGCGGCCAAATTCCCCTCCCCTTGCTGATAACACCACTGTAATGGGTCGGATCTCAGTGGGTTGAGACAGAGTACAGGAATGAAATAGAGAATCTGGTGAACTGGTACGGTGACAATAATCTCGCCCTCCATGTCAACAAAACGAAGGAGATTGTCATCGACTTCACGAGGTGCAGATGAGAACACGATCCCATCTACGTCAGCAGGGACAGAGTGGAAAGGGTTGTGAACTTCAAGTTTTTAGGCGTCCAGTTCACCAGCAGCCTATCCTGGTCTCTCCATGCTGACATTATTTGATTTGATTTGATTTATTATTGTTACGAGTATTAACATACAGTGAAAAGTATTATTTCTTGAGCGCTATCCAGACAAAACATACTGTTCATAGAAAAGGAAAGGAGAGAGTGCAGAATGTAGTGTTACGGTCATAGGTAGCGTGTAGGGAAAGATCAACTTAATGCAAGGTAAATCCATTCAAAAGTCTGATTGCAACAGGGAAGAAGCTGTTCTTGAGTTAGTTGATGCATGACCTCAGACTTCTGTAGTTCTTCCCGATGGAATAATGTAGAAGAATGAATGTCTGGGGTGTGTACGGCCCTTAATTATACTGGTTGCTTTGCCAAGGCAGTGGGAAGTGTAGACAGAGTCAATGGATGGGAGGCTGGTTTGCATGATGGATTGGGCTACATTCACGATCTTTTGTAGTTTTTTGTGATCTTGGGTAAAGCAGGAGCCATCCCAAACTGAGATACAACAAGAAAGAATGCTTTCTATTGTGCATCTGTAAAAGTTGGTGAGATTTGTGGTTGGTACGCCAAATTTTCTTATTCTTCTGAGAAAGTAGAGGTGTTGGTGGTCTTTCTTAACTATAGCGTTGGGAATGGGGGGGAACCAGGACAGGTTGTTGGTGATCTGGACACCTAAAAACTTGAAATCTCGACCCTTTCTTCTTCAAAGAACAAAGAACAAAACAGCACGGGAAACAGGCCCTTCGGCCCAACAAGTCCGCGCCGCCACCCCGATGTTCCCACCTCTACCCGCAATCCTTGTCCATGTTTATAGATCTATGGATTAAAAACCAAATTTGAGACAATTTAGGGAGAATTTGTTTTGCCAATTAGCCTAAGAGCACATCTTTGGGATGTGGGAGGAAACCGGAGCTCCTGGAGAAAACCCACGCAAGCACGGGGAGAATGCGCAAACTCCCACAGACACAGGCCCAAATCCATGTATCTGCACAGCACAGCGATAGTCACTGAGCTGTCGTGTTGCCCATCAAATGGTCCAGGTCAAGCGTACACTAACGATGTGAAGCACTAGGATACTCTCGAAAAAAGATCCAAGAGTAGCCCTCTCATGACCCATTGCGTGTATGCCCCTTGTTAGACAACAAGGTGGACCAAAGCACCTGTAGGATAAAAACAAGTACATCAATATCATCATCTATTTACACACTTCCCAGGGACTCCCAAGGCTCATGATCCCTATTTTAAATCAGTTTTCTATACCCCTCCATTCCCATTCTGTTCATGTGCCCATCTAAGTATTTCTTAAATATCTCCAGAGTACCTGCCTCCACCACTTTATTTGGTAGCGCATTCCATACCCCCACCACCCTCTGTGTGAAAAAACTCCCTCTAGCATCCAAATTATACCTTACCCCCCCTCACCCTAATCCCGTGACCACTCGTGCTATTTGAGTCCATCCTAGGAAAAAGCTTAACTCTGTTTACTCTAACTTTCCCCTTCAAAATCTTGTACATCTCTATCAGATCTCCTCTAAGTCTACGTCTTTCTAAGGAAAACAGTCCCAATTTGCCTAATCTCTCCTCGTAACTCAGACCTTCCATACCAGGCAGCATCCTGGTAAACCTCCTCTGCACTCTCTCCAGAGTCTCCACGTCCTTCCGGTAGTAAGGCGACCAGAACTGGACGCAGTATTCCAAATGAGGTCTAACCAGCGTTTTATACAACTGCAACATTAAAGGCCAGCTCTTGTACTCTATACCCCTTCCTATAAAGGCTAGCATACTATATGCTTTCTTCACAACCTTCTCCACTTGCTCTGCCACCTTCAGAGACTTGTTCACCTGCACCCCCAGGTCCCCCTGTGTTTCTATACTCTTAATAGGTCTACCCTTTATCATATACCTCCCCCTTACATTCTTTCTCCCGAAATGCATCACCTCACATTTATCAGGATTGAATTCCATCTGCCATCTGTCTGCCCAAGCTACCAGCCTATCTATGTCCTGCTGCATCGCCTGACAATGCTCCTCACTATCCGCAAGTCCAGCCATCTTTGTATCGTCTGCAAACTTGCTGATCACTCCACTTACTCCCTCTTCCAAGTCATTTATATATATTACAAATAGAAGAGGTCCCAGTACCGAGCCCTGCGGCACACTACTAGTGACCGACCTCCAGCTAGAGAAACACCCTTCCACTATTACTCTCTGTCTCCTATTACCAAGCCAGTTGCTTATCCATCTAGCTACCTGTCCTTGTATCCCATTTGCCTTGACCTTCTCAACTAACCTCCCATGAGGGACTTTGTCAAACACCTTACTAAAATCCATATAGACAACATCAACAGCTCGCCCTTCGTCCACCGTTTTTGTCACCTCCTCAAAAAATTCTACCAGATTTGTAAGGCACGACCTCCCCTTAACAAATCCATGCTGCGTATCCCTAATCAGATCCTATCTAAGAATCCTATCTCTAAGAATCCCCTCCAACAGCTTCCCTACCACTGACGTCAAACTCACCGGCCTATAATTTCCAGGGTTATCCCTACCACCCTTTTTAAACAACGGTACAACATTAGCTATTCTCCAGTCCTCTGGGACCTCACCTGTGTCCAAGGAAGAGACAAAGATTTGCGTCAGAGGCCCAGCAATTTCACCTCGCACCTCTCTAAGCAGTCTGGAATAAATGCCATCAGGCCCTGGAGATTTATCAGTTTCATCCTATTAACATAGACAGGGGCATGTTCTTCTTGTCAATGACAATCTCTTTCGTTTTATTGAAATTGAGAAAGAAATTACTGTTGCTACACCAGTTCACCAGATTCTCTATCTCATTTCTGTACAACATCATTTCTTGTCATTGTTTAAAAATAGCTGGAGAATTAAAGTTAAGAAAGCCCACCAACATCTCTATTTTTTCAGAAGGTTAAGGAAATTTGGCATGTCAGCTGTGACCACATGAACTTTTACATTCACACCATACAGATGGTTTCTGCTCTGCCTGAGATTGCAAGGAACTACAAAAGGTTGTAAATGTAGCCCAGTCAATCACTCAAATCAGCCTCCCATCCATTGACTCTGTCTACACTTCCCGCTGCCTCAGCAAAGAAGCCAGCATAATCATGGACCCCAGACATTCTCTTTTACATCTTCTTACGTCGGGAAAAAGGGACAAAAGTCTGAGGTCACGTACCAACTGACTTAGGACCAGCTTCTTCCCTGCTGCTGTCAGACTTTTGAATGGACTTACCTTGCATTAAATTGATCTTTTTCTAAACCATAGCTATGGCTGTAACACTACATTCTGCACTCCCTCCTTTCCTTCTCTATGAACGATATGCTTTGTCTGTATAGCAAGTAAGAAACAATACTTTTCACTGTATATCAATATACAGAATCATAGAATCCCTACAGTACAGAAGGAGGTCATTCGGCCCACCCAGTCTGCACTGACCACAATCCCTAACCCTAACCTTATATCCCTACATATTTACCCATTAATTCCTCTAACCTGCGCACCTCACGACACTAAGGGCAATTTTAGCACGGTCAATCAACCTAACCCGCACATCTTTGGATTGTGGGAGGAAACCGGAGCACCCGGAAAAAACCCATGCAGACACGAGGAGAATGTACAAACTAAACACAGACAGTGACCCGAGCCGGGAATTGAACCCTGAAGCTGCGAGGCAGCAATACTAATCACTGCGCCGCCTGTGTGACAATAATAAATCAAATCAAACCAAAATGATCAATCATTGGAGTCACAGTACTTGGTGTCTTCTCCCATCTGGCTAGAGGAAAGATATCAGAAAGAGTGGGGGAATCTCAGGGTGACACAATAAAGCCATGGGCACATGGCTCCATGGTACGTGCTCTTCTCCACAGAATAACAGAGCTACACAATCGTGTCAGGGTAGATGTGTGGAGCTACAAGTCTGGGGGTAGGATTGCTCCCAGTGAAGGCTCGATGGGCCGAACGGCCTCCTTTACACTGATCATAGAAACGTACAGTGCAGGGAAGGCCCTTTGGCCCATCGAATCTGCACCAGCACATTAGAAACACCTGACCTCATTCACTAGCACTTGGCCCATAGCCCTGAATTTTAAGATGTGCCAAATGCTCATCCAGGTAGTTTTTAGAGGATGTGAGACATCCCTCCTCCACCACCCTCCCAGGGTAGTACAGGGCAGATCGTCATTGTAGGGATTCCACGATTCTACAAATAATTGGGGAATCCCTTATGGAGTAAAATGTAACCAACTGGGATCTAGGATCTCCAAGCAATGAAAGGATAACTCAGAAAAAAAGGCGAATACCAGGATACTGCCGGCACAAGATGTGGTGTGGCAGTGCACGCTCCCATACACATGAACCAATAAGCCAGGGGTTCACACATCTCGCCTAGGCTTGCAACACTACAAACCTATCGAAGTAAAGTTAAAGTTTATTTATTAGTAAGGCTTCCATTAACACTGCAATGAAGTTCCCCTGCCACATTCCGGCACTCAATGCATTTAATCTGCACATCTTTCAGACTGTGGGATGAAACCAGAGCACCTGGAGGAAACCCACGCAGACATGGGGAGAATGTACAAACTTCACACAGAGAGTGACCCAAGACGGGAATCAAACCCGGGTCCCTGGAGCTGTAAGGCAGCGGTGCTAATCGCTGTGCAACCGTGCTGTCAATCTCCTTCCTCTCCAACTGTATCAGGGGCTCTGATCAGACTCCCCATCACTGGAAATCCCATTCTAAGAAACCCTTTTGATAAGGAGAAGAATCATCAAGACACCCATCCACAGGGTATCTCGGGGAAAGATAAGACTCTCTTCCTCCTGACAAGATAAGGGAAACTCTCTACTATTAATCACAACAAATCAGAGCCTATACCAAACAGCCCACAAACCCAGGTAAAGAACGGAAGCCCTAAACAGGAATATTGGGATTATCTAACACCAGTAAGAGGTCTGGCAACACCAATTTTAAATCCAACCGATTTATTTGATAGTAAATCTGCTAGCTTTCGGCGTTTGTGCCTTCGCCTGATGAAGGCACAAACGCCGAAAGCTAGCAGATTTATTATCAAATAAATCGGTTGGATTTGAAATTAGTGTTGCCAGACCTCTTCCTGAGCTTACCCCAGTCCAACGCCGGCATTTCTACATCATTATCTAACATACCAGATATGGTCTTCCTGTGTACAGATATCCACTACGACTCTTTAACTTTTACAGATACACCAGAGAAAGCATTCTTTCTGGTTGTATCTCAGCTTGGTATGGCTCCTGCTCTGCCCAAGACGGGAAGGAACAGAAAGGTTTATGAGCGTAGCCCAGTCCATCACGCAAACCAGCTTCCCATCCATTGACTCTGTCTACACTTCCCACTGTCTCAGCAAAGCAGCCAGCATAATTAAGGACCCCACACACCCTGGACATTCTCATACAAAAGTCTGAGGACTCATACCAATCGACTCAAGAACAGCTTCTGCCCAATATGGATAATATTGGAATGGAATGGAATATTTAGGTTAGAGGGTCATTAGATTGGTTCCACTGGTTGACGCAACATTGAGGGCCGAAGGGCCTGTACTGCGCTGTAATGTTCTCTGCTGTCATCACCTCGCACTAAGTTGATCTTTCTCTACACCCTAGCTGTGACTGAAACACTACATTCTCTCCTTTCCTTCTCTATGAATAGTATGCTTTGTATGACGGGCATGCAAGAATCACTGTATACTAACACATGTGACAATAATAAATCAAAAAGATACAAGAGCAGAACAGCATAGCCTTCCAAGGAACAGCACCCTGACAACCCCCCCCAACCACATTCCCCTCCCCAGGAACTGGTCTGGTCTACATGTGACTCCAGACCCACAATAATAACGGGGTGACCTTTAGCCGCTCTCTGAAGTGGCCTAACAAGTTCATTCAGTTCCAGGAGTGGGCAAGAAATATTGGCCTTAACCTTCAGAGATTAAAAAGAATTACATTTTATCTGCATCAGTCTCATACTGAGAGTGTAAAGTGAAAAAGTAGACAGAATGCAAAGTGATACACCAGGTGCATGTGTCAGCCAAGAAAGCATGTTAAAGCAAGTGAAAAATTAAAAGGCTGATGCGACTGTGGTGCGCTGCTCCCAGTGATACTTCCATTCTCACGTAGATCAATTTCTGTCCCAGGTTGCGAGTTTCATGTGATGAGTCATGTGTGTGATCTCCACGTGTCTGGGCAATTTGAGAAGAGGTTTCATTTACAGTCTCCGAGGGAGAGAGAGGAGGAGGAGGGCACAGCTGGGGGCGGGGGGGAAGATAGAGGAGCCAGCCCCTAGCCTGCACTCCCAAATATAGCGAATGCCTCAATGGAAACATTTAGCAGCAGTGAGGAGAGGGGGTGGTGGGAAATAAACACTGGTGCGCCTGCTCTCCGACTCAGTATAATACACCTTCCTTTTCTGGGATTGCTGCTGCTCTCCAGATTCTGTTACTTGACGTGCAGTCATTGGCAGTGCAAGCAAAGTAAATACCTGCGATCCAGCACGTCTGCCACTGGAGAGTGGGGGAAATAGAAGCTTTTATACCTCTCGTCAACATTCATCTAGCAGGAGTTTTATTCCTGGGTTATCAATGAGTCACCAGGTTAAGGAAGAGGGAGGGAGGGAATCTTGGCTCTTCCACTCTGGGTTTCTAGGTATGTAGCAAGAGTTTAATTAATTTACAATCATGTGTTGCAAGGGGCAAGGTGCATGCTGCTTGGAACGCACGGTACACCGAGCTATTCAACCAATGTGCTTCACACACTTTGATTTATTTCATTTATACATTTTCTCAATCGTGGAACGCCAGCTGGGGTGGGCACAGTAAGAAGCCCCACAGCACCAGCCTAAAGCCCAACAGGTTCATTTGGTCTCATGAGCTCTCGGAGCTCCTTCATCAGCACTCCGAAAGCTCGTGACACCAAATCAACCCGCTGGACTTTAACCTGGTGGTGTGAGATTTCTCACTGTTATTTATTAACGTCACGGGTTAGGCTTATGTTAACACTGCAATGAAGTTACTGTCGAGTCACCGCACTCTGGCCGGGTGCACCGAGGGAGAATTTAACATGGCCAATGCACCCAACCAGCACATCTTTCGGACTGTGGGAGGAAGCCGGAGCACCCAGGGGAAACCCACGCAGACACGGGGAGAATGTGCAAACGCCACACAGGCCCAAGCCAGGAATCGAACCCGGGTTCCTGGAGCTGCGAGGCAGCAGTGCTAATCACCGTGCTGCCACGCTGCCCTGGTTTGACCTATTTGCAGTCCATGGGGAAACGATCACAGTCACTTGCCTGTATCAGCTATAAATGAATAATTACTGGCATTTAGACAGCACATGAGAATGGTTCAAATCACATTTGCTGAATGAAATATCCAAATTGGAGGGCACTGGGCCACCTCAGCAACTCAATCAACTGTTTCTTCACTGGCCACCAATGGCTGTCTGCCCCTCCGATCCGGGGGGAGGTTTATCCAGTGTCCGAGCTGTGCCTGAACAGGTTGTTCTATCTGTACGGTTCTCATAGATTGCTTGCCAGTCACCCTTTCTCTTTCAGTGCAGTAACATAGAAACATAGAACATAGAACACTACAGCACAAACAGGCCCTTCGGCCCATACGTTGCGCCGATCACATCTATACCTACCAAGCCATAGACCTATCTATAACCCCCAATCCCATTAGATCCCATATACTCATCCAGAAGTCTTTTAAAAGACCCCAGCGAGTTCGCCTCTACCACCACCGACAGCAGCCAATTCCATTCACTCACCACCAAGTTAGCACTGCTGCCTCACAGTGCCAGGGAGCTGGGTTCAATCCTGGTGACTGGGTGGAGTTTACACGTTCACCCGACTTCTGCGTAGGTTTCCTCCGGGAGCGCCGGTTTCTTCCCATTTCCCAAAGATATGCGGGTTAGCTTGATTGGCCGTATTTATTTTTTAATATTAATTCATTAGTGTCACAAATAGGTTTACATTAACATTGCAATGAAGTTACTGTGAAAATCCCCTAGTTGCCACACTCCAGGTACATGGAGGGAGAATTTAGCATGGCCAATGCACCTAATGAGCAAGTCTTTCAGATTGTGGAGGAAACTGGAGCACCCGGAGGAAACCCACGCCTACATGGGGAGAATGTGCAGACTCCATGTACACAGCGACCCAAGCTGGAAATCGAACCTGGGTCCCTAGCACTGTAAGGCAGCAGTGCTAACTACTGTGCCACGGTATCACCCCAATTAAATTCTTTTATTCGTTTGTGGGACATGGCATTGCTGGTTGGTCAGTATTTATTACCCATTCCTTGGAGGGCATTTGAAAGTCAACCATATTGCTGTAGCTCTGGAGTCACATGTAGGCAAGGCCAGTTAAGATTCTTTCTCTAAAGGACATTCGTGAACCAGATGGGATTTTCCGACAAGGGTTTCATGGTTATCAACAGATTCTCAATTCCAGATATTTCTTATTGAATTCAAATTTTAACATCTGCTATGGTGGGATTCGAACCCTGGTCCACAGAACATTAGCTGAATTTCTGAAATAATAGTTTAGTGGTAATACCTCTGGGCCATCACCTCCCTCTTAGCATGAAAAGATGTTAAGGCTAGAGGCATTAGTGGAGTGAATGCACGGGGCTGTAGGCATAGGACAGGTTTTGGGCCTGGATAGAATGTCCTATTGGAGAGTTGGTGCAGATTCAATGGGCCGAATGGTCTCCTCCTGAGCTGTAGAGAGTCTATGATTTCTATCTTCTGGATTTTCTTTGTGCATCAGTCTTCAGCTGTTGGAATGCTGACTTCTTAACTTCCAACCTTGAGGTGTTCTGCCAGGCAATGAAGGCCACTTGTGTTTGTTCTGGAAGTCACGTACTTCAACATTGTTTTCATTCAGGCAGTCCTGGAGACAATGATGCTCAGACTCAATGGTGTGAGCACAGACCTCTTGCTGAGTTTATGTGACGCACTATTCTGGAATTAAATTGAGCAAGTGAAAATTGTCTAAATCAATCAGGATCTGCAGTTGGAATTCTTCTCCTCGGTGGGGTTGCTTTGAGGGTGGGGCATCGATCTTCTTATTTTGCATAGAAACATTGAAACATAGAAGATAGGAGCAGGAGGAGGCTATTTGGCCCTTCGAACCTGCTCCACCATTCATCCAACTCAATAGCCTAATCCTGCTTCCGCCCCATAACCATTGATCCCATTTCCCCAAGTACTATATAGAACATAGAACATAGAACATTACAGCACAGAACAGGCCCTTCGGCCTTCGATGTTGCGCCGACCAATATAAAAAGCAATGCCCCTCCAAACTAAACCATTCCCTTCTCTTCCATATACTTATCAACTAACCTCTTAAACGCCACCAAACTTGGCGCATCTACAACTGCTGCAGGCAGGGCATTCCACTCCCGAACCACCCTTTGGGTAAGAACCTACCTCTGATATCCGTCCTATAACTATCACCCCTTAATTTAAAGCTGTGTCCCCTCGTGCTAGCTTTCTCCATCCTAGGAAAAGGCTATCACTGTCCACCCTATCTAAACCTCTAATCATCTTATATGTTTCGATTAGGTCCCCTCTTAGCCGCCTCCTTTCTAACGAAAACAACCTCAAATCCCTCAGCCTCTCTCATAAGACCTGCCCTCCATACCAGGCAACATCCTGGTAAACCTCCTCTGTACCCTCTCCAAAGCCTCCACATCTTTCTTATAATGCGGGGACCAGAACTGCACACAATACTCCAAGTGCGGCCGCACTAGAGTTTTGTACAGTTGCAACATGACGTTGCGGCTCCGAAATTCAATACCCCTACCAATAAAAGCTAAGACTCCATATGCCTTCTTAACAACCTTATCGACTTGACTGCCTACTTTCAGGGATCTATGCACATACACACCAAGATCCCTCTGTTCATCAACACTATTAAGAATTCTACCATTAGCCCTATACTCTACACGTTTATTATTCCTGCCATGGTGCATTACCTCACACTTTTCCACATTAAACTCCATTTGCCACCTCTCGGCCCAGCTCTGCAACTTGTCCAAGTCTCTCTGCAAACTATAACACCCCTCTTCACTATCTACCACTCCACCATAGTTGCCTCTTGAATACATTCAATATTCAAAGTTTTAAAGTTTATTTATTAGTGTCACAAGTAGGCTTACATTCACACTGCAATGACGTTACTGTGAAAATCCCCTAGTCGCCTCACTCTGTCTGGGTACACTGAGGGAGAATTTAGCATTGCCAGTGCACCTAACCAGCACATCTTTGACCTGTGGGAGGAAGCCGGAGCACCCGGAGGAAACCCACGCACATATGGGGAGAACATGCAAACTCCACACAGACAGTGACCCAAGCCGGAAATCAAACGCAGGTCCCTGGAGCTGTGGGGCAGCAGTGTTAACCACTTGCCACTGTGCCGTCCCATTTGGCATCAACTACTTCCCGTGGTGAACGAATTCACAGGCTTTATCACAGAGGACAATTTGGCAATTTGGACTCCACCTTGTCTGGAACCAGCTCCATCTAACCCCCCCCCCCCCCCCCCCCCAACTCCACTCTCAAATCCACCTCCAACCATGCTACTGGAGGTGATCCTACCAGAAGTAAGGGTCCACCCCAAAACATTGCTCAAGGGCATCATTGATCACGGAGGGATCCCGTAAATATCAACAGCACAAATGAGAAGTTGTGGTGCATTTAATCTTTGATGATATCAGTCAAGATGGAAATACTAACCTGGAGAGAAGACCATGGGTCACATAATCTTTACTATTGACCTAAACCACTGAATAGGGCATTTGGAAACTCGAAGGAGGATATCACCAGCAATGCACCATCCCTCAGTACTGTACCAGTTATTGCACTGGTAATCTGACAGCTATCTGAGATTCCCTGCTGAAGACCATAAATGATGGAGTTCACTTGCCGATGATTAATTTCCCGTGGATATGCCTCACTGAAAGGCTTTTCTTTACAGTTGATTGATTTTACAAAACTTGGGGCCATAATTTGATTTGATTTTTGATTTGGTTTATTATTGTTATGTGTATTGGGATACAGTGAAAAGTATTGTTTTTTGCACACTAGAAAGACAAAGTATACCATTCATAGAGAAGGAAAGGAGACGGTGGAGAATGTAGTGCTACAGCCATGGCTGGGGTGTAGAGAAAGATCAACTTAATGTGAGGTAGGTCTATTCAAAACTCTGATGGCAGCAGGGAAGAAGCTGTTCTTGAGTTGGTCGGTACGAGACTTCTTTGGTCTTCTGAGAAAGAAGAGGGATTGATGGCTTTCTTAGCTATAGTTGTCAGCATAATGGGACTGGTGATCGGGACACCTAAAAACTTGAAGCTCTCGACCATTTCTGGTTTCCCCAGGCATTTGTAGAAATGGTCAAGGAACAGCGTTTCCAAAAGCTTGTGGGTTGGACTTTAACCTAGTGTTGTGAGACTTTTTACCCCAGTCCAATGCTGGCATCTCCAAGTAAGAGGGAGAGACAGAATTGAGATAATCAGTGTAAGAATAAGGTGAGGTGAGGAGCCATTTTTATACAATGAACTGAGTGAAGCTGGAATGTACTGCATGAAAGTATGAACATAGAGCATAGAACATTACAGCACAAACAGGCCCTTCGGCCCACAAGTTGCGCCCATCATATCTATACTTACCAGGCAATAGAACTGTCTGTAACTCCCAATTCCATTAACTCCCATGTACTCATCCAGAAGTCTCTTAAAAGACCCCAATGAGTTTGCCTCTACCACCACTGACAGCAGCCGATTCCACTCACTCACCACCGTCTGAATGAAAAACTTACCCCTGACATCTCCTCTGTACCTACTCCCCAGCACCTTAAACCTGTATCCTCTTGTAGCGACCATTTCAGCCCTGGGAAATAGCCTCCAAAAATCCACCCTATCTTTACCTCTCAACATTTTATAACCTCTATCAGGTCGCCTCTCAACCTTCGTCTCTCCAGGGAGAAGAGGCCTAGCTCTCTTAACCTACCTTCATAAGACATGCCCCCCAATCCAGGCAACAACTTTGTAAATCTCCTCTGCACCCTCTCAATAACTTCCACATCCTTCCTATAGTGAGGCGACCAGAACTGCGCACAGTACTCTAAGTGAGTCTGACAAGGGCCTTACAAAATTGCAGCATTACCTACCGACTCCTAAACTCAATCCCTCGATTAATGAAGGCCAGTACACCATACACCTTCTTAACCACATCCTCATCTCTGAGCCGATTTAAGAGTCCTATGGACCCAGACCTCAAGATCTTTCTGCTCCTCAACACTGCTAAGACTCCTACCCTTGATATCATACTCCTTCATCCAATTGGTCCTGCTAAAATGGACCACCACATATTTATCCACATTGAAGTCCATCTGCCACTTCTCCGCCCAATCTTGCATCTTATCTATGTCATACTGCAACTTCTGACATCCCTCCAGACTATCCACAACACCACCAACCTTCGTATCGTCGGTGAACTTACTAACCCATCCCTCCACTTCCTCACCCAGGTCATTTATGAAAATGACAAACAGCAAGGGTCCCAGAACAGATCCCTAGGGCACTCCACTGGTGACCGACCTCCATGTAGAAAAAGACCCATCCACAACCACTGCCTGCTTTCTGCAGGCAAGCCAAAGCCCCTTGGATCCCATGCCGTCTCAACTTCTCAAGACGTCTTGCATGGGGGCGCCTTGCTAAAGTCCATGTAAACCACATTCACCTCTCTTCCTTCGTCAATGTGTTCAGTCACATTTTCAAAGAACTCAACTGGGCTTGTAAGGTACGACTAGTATAGAACATAGAACATAGAACATAGAACATTACAGCACAGAACAGGCCCTTCGGCCTTCGATGTTGTGCCAACCAATATAAAAAGCAATGACCCTCCAAACTAAACCATTCCCTTCTCTTCCATATATTTATCAACTAACCTCTTAAACGCCACCAAACTTGGCGCATCTACAACTGCCGCAGGCAGGGCATTCCACTCCCGAACCACCATTTGGGTAAAGAACCTACCTCTGATATCCGTCCTATAACTATCACCCCTTAATTTAAAGCTGTGTCCCGTCGTGCTAGCTTTCTCCATCCTAGGAAAAAGGCTATCACTGTCCACCCTATCTAAACCTCTAATCATCTTATATGTTTCGATAAGGTCCCCTCTTAGCCGCCTCCTTTGTAGCGAATGGTGGAAACAAATTCAAGATTAACTTTAAGAGGGGAATTGGATAAACACCTGGATAGGGAAAAGCCTTGTAGGACAATGGGGAAGGTTTTAAAGTTTATTTATTAGCGTCACAAGTCGGCTTACATTAACGCTGCAATGAAATTACTGTCAAAATCCCCCACGCTCTGGCACCTGTGCGGGTACACTGAGAGAGAATTTAGCCAAAGCACCTAACCAGCACGTGTTTCAGACAGACTGTGGGAGGAAACTGGAGTGCCTGGAGAACACCCATGCAGACATGGGGAGACCATGCAGACTCTGCACAGACAGCGACCCAAGCCAGGAATCAAACCTGCTTCCTGATGCTGTGAGGCAGCAGTGCTAAGCACTGTGGGGCTGTACATGGAAATAACTGAGTAGCTCTTTAAAAAAAAAGGCATGAATTGATGGGCTGAATGGCCTCCTTCTGTGCTGTCCCATTCCGTGATTCTATTTACAATGAGATATTTCTCATTTCAGAGCAGGGTTGGACAGAGTATTGTTCTATTTAACTGCCTGGATGCGGGATGCAACATTAATCTTCCATTTGCCCCAGTATTCATGTTAAGATCTCACCAGAATGGATAGAAGCCAATTTGTAGAATCAGACTAATCAAATAATCAGATTCTTAGTCTGTATTTTTCCCTATTAATCAAGGTTTCTTCTGGTAGATCTTTAAGCTGAACGACTCGAGTTATGAGTCAGCCATCTAACAATTTTACTTTGTGAGGATAAGAATGTCAAAGAGTGCAGCTTATCACAAGAACTGCACATTGTCTTCCAGTCCTGATAGACATTTCTAAAAATTCTGGCTCTGAGGTTACAGAGCATATTTAATATGCTCTGTCTGAGGCCAGGACTCTCCATTCGCCTGACAAACGAGCAAACCAGATTGCTGATTAGAATGTGAATCCTTACACCTAACCTGCTATTCAAGTCTTAAAGTGGCTAACAATGTGAGTGGAAGTGAGTGGAAGTGAAATCTGTAAACAGTCTGTGGTGAAATGTGTGCTATTGCAGACCAGAACACCTCATTCGCTTGACGAAGGCTACAAAAAGCTTACAAGTTTTCTATCAAATAAATCATTTGGATTTAAAATTGGTGTTATCAGATCTACTACTGTTCTCGAATCAACCAGGCAGCAGGCTATTCTAGACTTGGTAATATGATAGACTTGGACAACACGGTGGCATAATGGTTAGCACTGCTGCCTCACAGCGCCAGGGAGCCGGGTTGAATTCCGGCCTCGGATCACTGTCTGTGTGGAGTTTGCACATTCTCCCCGTGTCTGTGATGGTTGTTCTAGGTGCTCTGGTTTATCTCACACGGTGGATTGGCTGTGCTAAATTGCCCCTCAATGTCAGGGGGATTAACAGGGTAAATACGTGGGGTTATGGGGATAGGATCTGGGTGGGAACGTGGCTGGTGCAGACTCGATGGGCCCAATGGCCACCTTCTACACTGCAATGAGACAGGGTTTGTTCACAGAAGCGAATAACTGCAGATGCTGGAATCTGAAATGAAAGCAGCAAATGGAAAAGCTCAGCAGGTTTGACAGTATCAGTGGAGAGAGAACAGAACTCAAGTCTGGACGACTCTTCGTCTGAGCTAAAGTCAAAGAAGCTGGAACAAGATTTATACTATGAGGGTTGGGGGTGGGATGGGGAGGTTGCTGTAATTGGGCAATGGGAATGTAAATGGTGATGAAAGAGGTGCTAAGACTGTCCATTAGGAGATTGGAATATGTGACTGGCAGAACATCAGAGGATAACCTGAGGGGTATGGCAATTGGCTGAGGGGGGGTGAGGGTAGGTGGGAGGGTGTGCTGTGTTTGGAACACGAGATGGGGAGTGAGATTTCAGATGTGGAAAAATAACAATAAGAATGTGAAATAATGAAAATGGATGAATAATGAGAAGAAGGAACGAATTGGTGCCAATCTGTCCCAGGGCAGTGCCAGGCTACTGTCCTGCTCACACCTCTCTCCCCCAGGAGCTATGCTTACCATTATGCCCACGGGGAGACTCCCATGAGAAGTTTATGTCTAGGTGAAGCTGTTGTAAACCATGCCAGAGTGGGCATCACGTTGGTATGGCATCAATATACGGCAGATGTTCACGATCTGGTGAGGGGGTGGACTAATGATAACAGCCGTGCCACTCCTCTACATATAAGTGAGACTCAATCATTATCTCAATCAAGGAGCTCATACCCCAAGAAGCAAAACCCATGGGCCTCAATGAGGTCATTACACTTCACTCCATTCAGGAGAAACCAGTTTGATTTCCACCACCTCCAACATTCACACCTCCCACCACAAAGACACAGATTACCATCTACAAGATGCACTGCAGCAACTCACCAAGTTGCCTTCAGTAAATCTGCAATTTCTACCACCTAGAAGGGTAAGGGCAGTGGATACATAGGAACTTCATCACCTTCAAATTCTACTCCAGGCCGCAGACTGGGGCAACTGTACAAAACTCTAGTGCGGCCGCACTTGGAGTATTGTGTGCAGTTCTGGTCCCCACATTATAAGAAAGATGTGGAGGCATTGGAGAGGGTACAGAGGATGTTTACCAGGATGTTGCCTGGTATGGAGGGCAGGTCCTATGAAGAGAGGTTGAAGGATTTGAGGTTGTTTTCGTTAGAAAGGAGGCAGCTAAGAGGGGATTTTATTGAAGCATATAAGATGATTAGAGGTTTAGATAGGGTGGACAGTGATAGCCTTTTTCCTAGGATGGAGGAAGCTAGCACGAGGGGACACAGCTTTAAATTAAGGGGTATGAGTTATAGGACGGACATCAGAGGTAGGTTCTTTACTCAAAGAGTGATTAGGGAGTGGAATGCCCTGCCTGCAGCTGTTGTAGATGCGCCAAGTTTGGTGGCGTTTAAGAGGTTAATTGATAAGTATATGGAAGAGAAGGGAATGGTTAAGTTTGGAGGGGCATTGCTTTTTATTTTGGTCGGCACAACATCGAAGGCCGAAGGGCCTGTTCTGTGCTGTAATGTTCTATTTTCTATGTTCTATGTTCTAACACTTCCCTACTTTTATCCTCCATTCTTCTTGCAAGGGGAGGCAGTGGCACAGTGGTATTATTACTGGACCATTAATTGTGAGACCCAAAGTAATGCTCTGGGGACCCGGGCTCAAATCCCACTGTGGCAAATGGTGAAGTTTGAATTTATAGAATCATAGAATCCCTACAGTACAGAAGGAAGCCATTCAGTCCATCATAGCTGCACTGACAACAATCCCACCCAGGCCTTATCCTTGTAGCCCTAAGCACTCCCCTTGACTGGGAGGAGCAATCCCACCCAGGACTGTTCCTCCTATACTTGTAATCCCAAGTATGTACCCCGATAATCTCCCGAACCTACACATTTTGGGACACTAAGAGGCAATTTAGCACGGCCAGTCCACTTAACCTGCACTTCTTTGGAGTGTGGGAGGAAACTCTAGCATCCAGAGGAAACCCACGCAAACACAAGGAAAATATGCAGACTCCACACAGACAGTGACCCAAGCTAAGGATCGAACCTGGATCACTGGTACTGTGAGATAGTAGTGCTAACCACTGTGCCACCGTGCCTCAGTGAAAGATCTGGAATTAAAAATCTTTTGATGGCAATGGAATTATCATAAAATTCCATTTGTTGAGATTTTCCAGTGTCTCAACTGCCCTCTGAAATGGCCAAGTAAGTTACTTTGTTCAAGTGTAATTAAGGTGGGCAATAAATGCTGGTCAGCCAGCTACACCCCCATCATGCAAAAAAATAAAGTACAACATTAACTGATCTTCCTAATCATTTGCTGTATCTGCAAACTAACATTTGTGAATCATGTACCAGAACACCCAGATCCCTCTGTATTGCAGAGTTCTGTAATCGTTCTCCATTTAAATTTTTTTCCACTCTTCCAGCCAAAGTAGAGAAGTACACACATTCCCACATTTATCTTCCAAAAAAAGCAGTGTATGATTATCTTTAATTGCATGAGATTCCAACCATTTACTTATTTATTAGTGTCACAAGTATGCGAACACTGCAATAAAGTTACTCTGAAAATCTCTTAATTGCCACACTCCAACTCCTGTTCGGGTACACTGAGGGAGAATTTAGTATGGCCGATGCACCTAAGTAGCACGTCTTTGGAGTGTGGGAGGAAACCAGAGCATCCTGAGGAAACCCACACAGACACGAGGAAAATGTGCAAGCTTCATAAAGTGACCCAAGCCAGGAATCAAACCCAGATCCGTGGCACTGTGAGACAGCAGTTCCCACCACTGCGCCGCCGTGCCGACCCAAAGCATTTTTAAACATGTCAAGTGCTGTCCCTCAACCTTGCTTGCCCCGATTGAGTTTAAGAAGCAAATTCTATTGAAGAATTTACGAGGCAGGCGGATGATTGCGGAATTCCGAGGCACAAACTGCTCATTTGTATAATTATAATTATTATAATATACAGCAGCTTGGATAACTGGCAATTTCGGAGCTTTTTTTAAAACGTCATGGCTCCTGTGCTCATTACAAACCTCAGCTTGAACAGGCAGCGAAGAAGCTCTCAGTGGCTAACTTCCACAAACGAGGAAATTCAGGATCACGCAACACGGCCAGACAGTCACACCAACTCCTCTACTCCTGGCAAGCTGTGACGCATCAGGAATCCCTGCCTTGCATTCCCACAACTCAAAGCACTTTCTCTCAGACATCCAGGAATGCCTATATTCATAGGCAATGTTGCTCTATACACTCTTAACACTTTGGTGTTTCCCCCCAGAGCGTTTACTTGTTGTTCAGCCTGATGACACTTTCCATAAATGGGCCACCAAGAGTGAGTGGCGTAACGTAGTTTACGCTGGTGCAGCGGTTGTGGTATCCGACCCAGAGGTCATGAGTTCAGATCTTGCCACAGGCAAGTTGTGAAATTGAACTCAATAAATCCGGTACTCGGCTGGGAGGAAAACAACTGACCGCAGGACAAAATAACAAGCTTAACCATTGTCATTCAGTGAAACGAACCTGACTAAAATAAAGACAAATTACCACGGATGCTGGAATCTGGAACTAAATGAGAAAACGCTGGAAAATCTCAATAAGTCTGGCAGCGTCTGTAAGGAAAGAAAAAAGCTGAAGTTTTGAGTTTGCGCTTTAACAGAGAGTCATCTGAACAAAGGGACCTTATCGTGTTTCTCACACTTTTCTGAATGTGGAAAGGCAGGTTATCAGGATGGTGTAAAAGGCACCCACCTTTATTAATTGAGACATGGATTGTGAACATAAGAACTAGGAGCAGGAGTCGGCCATCAGGCCCCTCGAGCCTGCTCCTCCATTCAATAAGATCATGATTGATCTTTCTGTGGACTCAGTTCCACTTACCCTCCCGTTCACCATAACCCTTAATCCCTTTACTGTTCAATAATTTATCTATCCTTGCCTTAAAAAAGTATAGAGATCATGATGGGTTTGGTGAGGCCACAGCTGGAGCAGTTCTGGTTGCCAGGAAGGATGTGATTGCACAGGAGGGGGTGCAAAGGAGATTCACCAGGATGCTGCCTGGGATGGAATATTTAACTCATGAAGAGAGGTTGGATAAACTTGGGTTGTTTTCTCTGGGGCAGAGAAGATTGAGGGACGACCTGATTGAGGTGTTACGAGCGTCGTGGACAGGGTGGATAGGAAACAGCTGTTCCCCTGAGTTGAAGGGTCAGTTACGAGGGGACAGAAATTAAAAGTGAGGGGCAGGAGGTCGAGCAGGGATTTGAGGAAAAACTTTTACTCAGAAGGTGGTGATGGTCTGGAATGCACTGCCTAAGAGGGTGGTGGAGACCGGATGCCTCACATCCTTTAAAAAGTACTTGGGTGAGTCTTGGCACATCGTAACATTCAGGGCTGCAGGCCAAGTGCTGGAAAGTGGGGTTAGGAGGGCAAGTCAGGCCCTTTCATGCTTTGATGCAGACTCGATGGGCTGAAGGGCCTCTTCTGCAATTCTGTGACTTGAAACATCAGCTCTTTTCTGATGCTACCAGACTTGCTGAGATTCTCCAGCATTTTCCCTTTTAGTGCCAGCCTGTAATTCCCATCCCAAATTGGGTATGAAAAGTTCTCTCTTAGACTGGGAGCGTGAGTCGGGACCATTCCTGGATTCACCTGGTAAGACCCAGGCCGGTGATTCATGAGGTGTTTTGTGAAGTTTGCCTAGACTTTAAGTTTTACATTTGATGTTGGCATCGGTGAGCAGAAGGTGTTTCACTCCAGTATGATTCAAGTGACTCACTGGGGAGCTTTTATTATACAAAAGTTTATTTAAAATCACAGTTAGAATATAACAAAAAGAATTAGCACACCTTTTACCAATTATAAGACATATAATACACACTTTATTCCTTAACAGCTAGCTATCTCTGTTATTCCAATTCAAAGAAATACTTATAGAAATACAACCATCTTCAGAATAATTAGCTCTAAAAGAAGTATGCTCACCTGAGAATTGTTTTCCAACTTTTAACACAGTATGTAGGGTGGCACAGTGGTTAGCATTGCTGTCTCACAGTGCCTAGAACTCAGGCTCAATTCCTGATTTGTGTCACTGTTTGTGCGAAGTCTGTATATTCTTCCTATGTCTACGTAGATTTCCTTCAGTGTTTCAGTTTCCCACACTTTGGAAGTGCTGGTTAGATGCATTGGCCATGCTAAATTCATTCTCAGTGTACCCGAATAGGCACCGGAGTGTGGTGACTCAGGGATTTTCACAGTAGTTACATTACAGTTTTACTCTACAGTAAGAAGTCTAACAATACCAGGTTAAAATCCAACAGGTTTATTTGAATTGCGAGCTTTCAGAGCGCTGCTCCTTCATCAGGTGAGTTCCTACCTTGGAATTCTCTGTGAAAGCCCCACCCCTGTCATATGACCCAACTTGTCAATCATCCCAATCAAGTTCTGCTCTGCAATCCCAGGAAACAGTAAATGACAGAACACTGCATTAGTACAGATTAAAACAAACATGGTATCAATTATACTGCTTCAGGAACATAGACAATGCTGGTTGTAGGCAAAACAGATTGAATAAAATGCCTGGAACTGCTTGAAATATCCTGCAGAGAAACATGATAAAAATATACTTTTAAAAGGCATAGTATTATCACACACCCTTGCTCTGCTGTCAGAGTGCCCACCTAGAACTCAGGGAAGTATAGAAACCTTACAGTGCAGAAGGAGGTCATTCAGCCCATTAAGACTACACCAACAACAATCCCACCCAGGCCCCACCCTCACAATCCCATGTATTTACCCTTTTAATCCCCTGACACGAAGGAATAATTTAGCACGACCAATTCACCTAACCCACACATCTTTGAACCATGGGAGAAACCAGAGCCCCCAGAGGAAACCCACGCAGACATAGGGAGAATGTTCAAACTCCACACAGACAGTTACCTGAGGCTGGAATTGAACCTGAGTCCCTGGCACTGTGAGGCAGCACTGCTAACCACTGTGCCAATGAGCCACCCATAAAAAAAGTATCAAAGAAACCAAAGGTCATTCCAGAGGCAGCCAATTAATGATGGTGACCAGGTCTGTAGCATTAGACTATAGAACTATAAGGTATACAAAGAACAAAGAACAAAACAGCACGGGAAACAGGCCCTTTGGCCCAACGAGCCCGTGCTGCCACCCCGATGTTCCCACCTCTACCAGTGATCCCTGTCTATGTTTATAGATCTATGGATTAAAAACCAAATTTGAGACAATTTAGGGAGAATTTGTTTTGCCAATTAGCCTAAGAGCACATCTTTGGGATGTGGGAGGAAACCGGAGCTTCCCGGAGAAAACCCACGCAAGCACGGGGAGAATGCGCAAACTCCCACAGACACAGGCCCAAATCCATGTATCTGCACAGCACAGCGATAGTCACTGAGCTGTTGTGTTGTCTATCAGATGGTCCAGGTCAAGCGTACACTAACGACGTGAAGCGCTAGGATACTCTCGAAAAAAAATAGGAGCAGAATTAAGCCATTCGGGCTATCGAGTCCATTCCACCATCCAATCAATCAACTATCCCCAATCTTCTTCCTTTTCCCCTTTATCTCTGATCCCCTTATTAATCAAGAACCTATTTATCTCTGTCTTAAAGACACTCAATGACCTGGCCTCCACAGCCTTCTGCGGCGAAATGTTCCACACATTCACCACTCTCTGGCTGACAAAACTCCTTCTCATCTCTGTTTTAAAGGATCAACTCTTTAGCCTGAGGTTGTGCCCTCTGGTACTAGTTTTTTCCCATTGGTGGAAACATCCTCTCCATATTTAGGCCTCGCAGTATCCTCGCAGTAAATTTCAATAAAATTCCTCCTCATCCTTCTAAACTCCAATGAGTACAGACCCAGTATCCTCAACTGTTCCTCATACGACAAGCTCTTCATTCCAGGTATCGTTCTTGTGAACCTCCTTTGGACCCTTTCCAAGGCCAGCACATCCTTCCTTAGATATAGAGCCTGATTGAAATGGGTGCCGTACTGTTGTAAAGAGAGAATGAGAGGGGACTGACGCCCACACAGTGACTCTGATGGGTGGAGAGTGAGGTTTTAGCATCGGAGGTGTTACAGGCCCAACAGACCAGCTGCTTGTGGCACTGCCAAGCTTGGCATTTCGTAGGGCGTGGGACTTGTTCTGGTGGTACACTCAAGCAACCTACTAATGGATAGTGAACTTTGCAGATTGGCTACTAGTCCCTATCTGTGTGACAACGTCCAGAGAGGTGACCCAACTTGGGGAGGATTGTCCAAGGGTGTCCAACTCTGCGGGGATTGGAGATTCCACTCTCTGTGATTAATTAACTCCATGCCACTCGAGGTGGCAAAAAGTTGCATTTTGACGCAAAGAAGCAATCACTTCAGGCAGCTAATCAGGTTAGTTAAAGTATATAGAGGGTTATAAATACAGCAGTATTCCTATGTCCACAAACAAATAATAAAATCATTAACTATTTACTATAACCCCCATCAAACCTTCAGGCCAGTTGAAAGAGTGGAAGGACGGCTTCAGTCATAAATGAATGCTTGTCCCTGAGTCCGCGGTTGTGGGTTCAAGTCTAACTACAGAGCACTTGGATATAGAATCAAGGGGACATTCCAGTGCAGTACTGAGGCCGTGCTGCACTGTTGGAGGTGCTTTTCATAAGACCATAAGATACAGGAACAGAATTAGGCCATTTTGCCCATCGAGTCAGATGGCCAGTACAGTGGCACTGCTGCCTCACAGCGCTGGGACCTGGATTCGATTCCCGGCTTGGCTCACTGTCTGTGCAGAGTGTGCAAATTCTCCCCATGTCTGCACGGGTTTCCTCCAGGTGCTCCGGTTTCCTCCCACATTCCAAAGATGGGTTTATAAGTCTCTCAAAGCAGCTTCGCAGGTGGTTAAGAAGGTGTATGGCGTACTGGCATTCGTCCATCGAGGAATTGAGTTTAGGAATCGGGGATAATGCTGCAGCTGTATAAGACCCTGGTCAGACCCCACTTGGAGTACTGTGCTCAGTTCTGGTTGCCTCATTACGGGAAGGATGTAGAAAGGGTGCAGAGGAGGTTTACAAGGATGTTGCCTGGATTGGGTGGCATGCCTTATGAGAGAGCTCAGTCTTTTCTCCTTAGAGAGACGAAGGGTGAAAATGACCTGACAGAGATATACAAGATGTTGAGAGATATTGATTGGGTGGATTCTCAAAGAGTATTTCCCAGGGCTGAAATGGTTGTACGAAAGGACACAGGTTTAAGGCACTGGGGAGTGGGTACAGAGGAGGTGTCAGGGGTATTGCAAAAAGTAGCAAATTAATCTTGCCAGACCACAGGGCAATAATGTACCTGAGGCTGAGCAGAATTTTCACCATTTCTTCTTGGAATAAGATCAGTACCTTTGACCAGAAAAAAGGCCTGAGAGCCTGCAGAGCGTTCTTCATGCCTGCTGAAAACTGATTGAAGCTGTATTCTCAATTAAAGCGTTCCGTTTGAGATTAAAACTCTTCAGAGAGTGGTTCAGCTGGGGCAGCCTTACAGCAACCGGGCACCCAGATAGCATTGCCGGCTTGGGTTCCCAGACTCTGTGCGGAGTCTGCACATTCTCCCATTGTCTGCATCAGTTTCCTTCAGATAATTCGGTTTCCTCCCACAATCCGAAAAACTGGCTGGTTATGTGCATTGGCCATACTAAAATCTCCCTCGGTGTACCCGAACAGGCGCTGGAGTATGGCAATTAGGGGACTTTCACAGTAACTAAGTTGCAGAGTTAATGGAAGCCTGTCTGTGTCACTAATAAATAAACTTCTAAATTTTAACAAGACGCTCTAATGATTAAAATATAGATTAAAGACTGAAATCTAATCAAGGGGTTCTGCAGGTGTATACATACAATAATGGATAACTAGGAGTGATTACAGACTAGAATTTAATCGAAGGGTCCAGATGGTTTATATATAGAATAATGGATACCTGGGAGTGATTACAGACTAGAATTTAATCGAAGGGTCCAGATGGTTTATATATAGAATAATGGATACCTGGGAGTGATTACAGACTGGAATCTAATCGAGGGGTTCAGATGGTTTATATATAGAATAATGGATATCTGGGAGTGATTACAGACTGGAATCTAATCGAGGGGTTCAGATGGTTTATATATAGAATAATGGATACCTGGGAGTGATTACAGACTGGAATCTAATCGAGGGGTTCAGATGGTTTATATATAGAATAATGGATACCTGGAGTGATTACAGACTGGAATCTAATCGAGGGGTTCAGATGGTTTATATATAGAATAATGGATACCTGGGAGTGATTACAGACTGGAATCTAATCGAGGGGTTCAGATGGTTTATATATAGAATAATGGATACCTGGGAGTGATTACAGACTGGAATCTAATCGAGGGGTTCAGATGGTTTATATATAGAATAATGGATACCTGGGAGTGATTACAGACTGGAATCTAATCGAGGGGTTCAGATGGTTTATATATAGAATAATGGATACCTGGGAGTGATTACAGACTGGAATCTAATCGAGGGGTTCAGATGGTTTATATATAGAATAATGGATATCTGGGAGTGATTACAGACTGGAATCTAATCGAGGGGTTCAGATGGTTTATATATAGAATAATGGATACCTGGGAGTGATTACAGACTGGAATCTAATCGAGGGGTTCAGATGGTTTATATATAGAATAATGGATACCTGGGAGTGATTACAGACTGGAATCTAATTGAGGGGTTCAGATGGTTTATATATAGAATAATGGATACCTGGGAGTGATTACAGACTGGAATCTAATCGAGGGGTTCAGATGGTTTATATATAGAATAATGGATACCTGGGAGTGATTACAGACTGGAATCTAATCGAGGGGTTCAGATGGTTTATATATAGAATAATGGATACCTGGGAGTGATTACAGACTGGAATCTAATCGAGGGGTTCAGATGGTTTATATAGAATAATGGATATCTGGGAGAGATTACAGACTGGAATCTAACTGAGGGGTTCAGATGGTTTATATACAGAATAATGTATACCTGGGAGTGATTACAGACTGGAATCTAATCGAGGGTTCAGATGGTTTATATATAGAGTAATGGATACCTGGGAGTGATTACAGACTGGAATCTAATCGAGGGGTTCAGATGGTTTATATATAGAATAATGGATACTGGGAGTGATTACAGACTGGAATCTAATCGAGGGGTTCAGATGGTTTATATATAGAATAATGGATACCTGGGAATGAATACAGACTGGAATCTAATCGAGGGGTTCAGATGGTTTATATATAGAATAATGGATACCTGGGAGTGATTACAGACTGGAATCTAATCGAGGGGTTCAGATGGTTTATATATAGAATAATGGATACCTGGGAGTGATTACAGACTGGAATCTAATCGAGGGGTTCAGATGGTTTATATATAGAATAATGGATACCTGGGAGTGATTACAGACTGGAATCTAATCGAGGGGTTCAGATGGTTTATATATAGAATAATGGATACCTGGGAGTGATTACAGACTGGAATCTAATCGAGGGGTTCAGATGGTTTATATATAGAATAATGGATACCTGGGAGTGATTACAGACTGGAATCTAATCGAGGGGTTCAGATGGTTTATATATAGAATAATGGATACCTGGGAGTGATTACAGACTGGAATCTAATCGAGGGGTTCAGATGGTTTATATATAGAATAATGGATACCTGGGAGTGATTACAGACTGGAATCTAATCGAGGGGTTCAGATGGTTTATATATAGAATAATGGATATCTGGGAGTGATTACAGACTGGAATCTAATCCAGGGGTTCAGATGGTTTATATATAGAATAATGGATATCTGGGAGTGATTACAGACTGGAATCTAATCCGGGTTCAGATGGTTTATATATAGAATAATGGATATCTGGGAGTGATTACAGACTGGAATCTAATCCAGGGGTTCAGATGGTTTATATATAGAATAATGGATATCTGGGAGTGATTACAGACTGGAATCGAATCGAGGGGTTCAGATGGTTTATATATAGAATGATGGATATCTGGGAGTGATTACAGACTGGAATCTAATCCAGGGGTTCAGATGGTTTATATATAGAATAATGGATACCTGGGTGTGATTACAGACTGGAATCTAATCCAGGGGTTCAGATGGTCTATATATAGAATAATGGATATCTGGGAGTGATTACAGACTGGAATCTAATCGAGGGGTTCAGATGGTTTATATATAGAATAATGGATATCTGGGAGTTATTACAGACTGGAATCTAATCGAGGGGTTTAGATGGTTTATATATAGAATGATGGATACCTGGGAGTGATTACAGACTGGAATCGAATCGAGGGGTTCAGATGGTTTATATATAGAATGATGGATACCTGGGAGTGATTACAGACTGGAATCTAATCCAGGGGTTCAGATGTTTTATATATAGAATAATGGATACCTGGGAGTGATTACAGACTGGAATCTAATGGAGGCATTCTGATGGTTTATACACAGTATAATGGACAGCTTTGTGAGCACCTTTTATATATCAATAATTGTCCCAATTTGAGGTTTGGCAGCTAATACTCACTTCATGTTCAATATTTGATGTGCAGTCCAACAGTATGGAGGCAGTCAATGTTTCTTTAATCTTTCCTGGGGGGTGGTTGCGTTGGCTGGGCCAGCATTTATTGCCTGCTCCTAATTGCCTTTGAGAAGGTGTTGGTGGTCTCACTTTGTGAACTGCTGCAGGCCATGTACTGAAGGAACATTTGTTCAGACAGGAGTTTCACTATTTGACCCAGCTGCAATGAAAAAATGGCAATATTGTTCCATGTTGGGATAGTGTGATTTCATAGAAGCTCTACTGTTACAGACTGAGGCCATTCGGCCCATCCAGTTTGCCAACCCTCTGACAGAGCATGCTACCCAGGCCCTATCCCCGTAACCCCACATATTTACACCAATAATCCCCCTGAACTATGCATCTTTGGACACTAAGGGGCAATTTAACAAGGCTTTTGGAAGGGAACTTCTAGAAGTTAATCCCAGCATCACTCCCTCTTGAACACATGCTTCCAGGAGATCAGAAACACAGTGATTCAGTGCATGTGACTATGGTCACCCTGTTATAAGAAAGACAGAGCGCAGAGAAGATTTACGAGGATGTTGCCAGGACTGGTGAGCCTGAGTTATAGGGAGAGGTTGGCCAGGTTAGGACTTTATTCCTGGGAATGTAGGAGAATGAGGGGTGATCTAATTGAGGTATATAAAATCATGAGAGGCACAGATAGGATGGACGGACATGATCTTTTTCCCAGGGAATTGAAACTAGACAGCATAGGTTTAAAGTGAGAGAGGAAAGAGTTAAAAGGGACTGTTCACACAGAGGGTGGTGTGGATGCGGAATGAGCTGCCGGAGAAAGTGGTTGAGGCAGGTACAATAACAATATTTAAAAAGCTTTTGGGTAGTATGTGGATGGGAAAGGATTAGAGGGATACAGGCCAAAGATGTGCAGTTGGGATGAGCTGGGAGGGCGCCATTGTCAGCATGGACCAGTTGGGCCAAAGGACCTCTCTTCATGCTGTATTGCTCTATGAATTTCACATATCAGGTTTAAAATTGGTTTGACACTTTCAAAAGCATTGACCAATTGAGAAAAAAGCTTCAAATATATGGAACAACTCTCCCAACATCAATACAAGCCAGATCAGAGAGTCCCTACAGTGCAGAAGGAGGCTATTTGGCCCATCGAGACTGCACTGACTCCTAACTGGGCCATATTGTCTTCACCCTACTCATCCTCCTGACACTAAGGGGCAATTTAGTGTGGCCAATCACCCGCACACTTTTGGAGTATGGGAGAAAACCAGAGCACCCAGAGGGGACCTGCATAGACCTGCAGAGAAAGTGCAAGCTCCACACAGACAGTGACCTGGAATTGAACCCAGCTCCCTGGTGCTGTGAGACAGCAGTGCTAACCACTCTGCCACCACCTACAATGATATTAATAAGGAGGGCTTTACAGGGTCGACTGGACCTGGTTGTGTCATTGTTGTTTAGGGGGTCTATTTCAATGCCAAGTGATTGATTGAGTTTCATTTTTTTCAGACTGCACAAAGATTTCAGAAATTCATTAAAAGAGCAAAGTATAAAGTTCACACCTGTGCGCCTATTGGGAGGGATTCCATGTTTTGTTTCTTTTTGAATGTAGATTTTGGATTGAGCAACACCCTCGGAAAGGACAGCTAGACGTTGTTGAACCCGCTGTGTGTGAGTCCCACTGATGCTGCCCCAGAACTAATAGAACATAAAACATTACAGCGCAGTACAGGCCCTTCGGCCCTCGATGTTGCGCCGACCAATGGAACCAATCTAATGACCCTCTAACCTAAACTATCCCAATGTTATCCATATGCCTATCCAATGACCATGTGAATGCCCTTAAAGTTGATGAGTCCACAACTGCTGCAGGCAGGGCATTCCACACTCTTACTACTCTTTAAAAAATCCCCATTAAGGCTCCCATTAAAAAATATTGCCCCAAGGTGTCTGTCTGGTCAATGTTTGATAGGCCAGTTTAAAGCGAACTCCTAAGTAGGCCAGACTATGTAAGAATGGCGGATTTCTCTCTTAAAGAGAAGCCAGATAGATTTTTACAACAAGCAACAATGGTTTCATGGTCACTGTTACGGGAAACACTCTCTTGAAGTGCTAGTTGCATTCCTGGAGATGGCACTTTAAGTGAACTGCTGCCTCATAACGCCAGGGATCTGGGTTCGATTCCCAGCGTGGTCTGTGCAGAGTCTACGTGTCCTTACCATGTCTGTGTGGCTTTGCTCTGAGTGCTTCCTCCCACAGTACAAAAGATGTATTAGTTGGGTGCTTTGGCAACACTAAATTCTCCCTCAGTGTACCGATTAGGCGATTTTCACAGTAACTTCAATGCAGTGCTTTTGTAAGCCTATTTATGACAATAATAAATAAACTCAATGGTTTCCCATTGGAATCAATGTTACAAATAGATTCCTGAGAAAGATCAATGGAATAATCATCACTGGACATACAGCCTGAAATTCTGTACTTCACATTATAGGAAGTGCCTTTAATATTGCTGCCTTGCTTACAAGCTGTTTCTGCAAAGGCCTCTTTAAAACACCAAATTCACAACAAGTTTCTCAAACACAGGCACTGTGCAGTACAGGACAGGGCTGTACTCCTATACAGCAAAGAATTCTTTTAAAAATAAAAGCCCATAACTGTTCTTCAGTACACAGTGCACCAGCAAAGAAATTTGAAAAACAAAGTTTATGGTACTTGTATTGTAAGATATAATACAGCCTTTCGAATGTTACAGGGTATGGTCACATCTGATGGGCAACAAATCCAACATTATTGATTTCTGGAGTCATAGGATCATCGAATCCCTATAGTGCAGAAAGAGGCTGTTCAGCCCATCTAGTCTACAGCAATAACAATCCCAGCCAGACTCTATTGCTGTAACCTGACATATTTACCCTGATAACCCTCCTGACAATTTAGCATGGCCAATCTGCCTAACCCGCCTATCTCTCATCTGTGGGAGGATGGACGGTATGGTGGCACAATGGTTAGCACTGTTTCCTCACAGCGCTAGGCATCTGGGTTCGATTCCCTGCTTGCGTCATTGTGTGGAGTTTGCACATTCTTGCCATGTCTGAGTGGGTTTCCTATGGGTGCTCCGGTTTCCTCCCATAGTCTGAAAGATGTACAAGATGGCTTGACCGTGCTAAATTGCCCTCTTACTGTCAGAGAGACTAGCTAGAGTAAATGTATAGGGTTCTGAGGATAGGGGCAGAATGGGATTGTGGTTGGTACAGATTTGATGTGCTGAATGGTCTCCTTTTACACTGTAGCATTCTATGAAACCTGAGCACCCAGTGGAAACCCATCCAGACATGGGGAGAACGTGCAAACTCCACACGGTCAGTGACCTAAGCTGGGATTTGAATGCGGGTCCCTGGCGCTGTGAGGCTGCAGTGCTAACCACCAAGCCACCATCCCACAAGGAAGTGTCTTTGGCCCCTTTTATTTGTGACTAATATTAACAACATTGATAGCCAGATTCAGCATAGTACAGTTTTGAAATAAGTGGATGGAATTAAAATTTATTTGGAAGTTAAAGAAATTAATCCCACACTTCTCCAGAATGAACCCTGTACTATGGTGCAGTGGCCCAAGGAGTGGCAAATTACATTTAATGTGGCTAAGTGTTCAGTTCTTCATTTCAACCACAATAATCCTGATCACAAAATCATAATCAACGGCTAGCCTTCAGCACATTCAACTATTGAGGAGGATTTGGGTTTGATGGTTACACTAACCTGGAGTTTATAAATCAAGTGGTTCAGGCACTACAGTAGGAAGTCTCACAACACCAGGTCAACATCAGGTTAACACCAGGTTAACACAGATGCTCAGCAGGACAACAGGCATGAAAATGTTTTACGAGCACTGAAAGCATCCTTTTTAAATCAGAATGTCAGCATTTATCTCAAATGCTGACTAGTGCTGTAGCATTTATCTTAAATGCTGACATCCCAACTAGGGGTGGCACAGTGGTTAGCACTACTGTCTCACAGCGCCAGGAACCCGGGTTTGATTCCCGGCTTGGGTCACTGTCTGGGTGGGTTTCCTTTGGGTGCTCCGGTTTCCTCCCACAGTCTGAAAGGTGCGCTGGTTAGGTGCATTGATCATGCTAAATTCTCCTTCAGTGTATCTGAACAGGCACCAGAGTGTGGAGATTTTCGCCGTAACTTCATTGCAGTGTTAATATATGCTTACTTGTGTCACAAATAAATGAATAAACTCTATAAGCAGCTGATAGGCTCACATCTGGAGTTTGCATTCACGGTTTTGAATCCACACTTTCAGAGAGATATAACGGTTAGAGAGAGAGTGTAAAGAAGTATTACGGTGGAAATGGAAGGCACAAGGGAAATATTTCAAAGTAAAAGCAAAGTATATTTGTTACATATATTATATGCCACTGTACTGCCTTGCCATGAGGTTAGAATTCTTGGGTTAAAGCCTTTCAAGAAGAGATGGATGGCACGGTGGCACAGTGGTTAGCACTACTGCCTCATAGTGCCAAGTACCCTGGTTCAATTCCCAACTTGGGTGACTGCCTGTGTGGAATCTGTACATTCTCCCCGTATCTGTGTAGGTTTCCACCAGGTGCTCCGCTTTCCACCCACAGTCCAAAGATGTGCAGCTTAGGTGAGTTGGCCATGATAAATTGCCCCTTAGTGTCTCATGATGTGTAGGTTAGTGGAGTTAGTGGGATAATATATAGGGTTATGGGAATAGGGCTTGGGTAAGATGCTCAGTCAGAGTGTCAGTGTGGATTCAATGGGCCGAATGTCCTCTTCTGCAGTGTAGGGATTCGATGATTCCATGAGAAGACTGAACGTGCTACCAGAAGAAGCAGTGGCAGCAAGGATATTAGCAATATTTAAGAGGCATCTGGAAAGATACATGAATAGGGAGGGAAGAGAGGGATACTGGCCCAGTAAGGCAGGAGATTTTTTTTAGTTCATGATCGGCACAGGCTTGGAGAGCTGAAGGGCCTGTTCCCGTGCTGTACTGTTCTTTGTTCTGGGTTGGACATCTTGAACAAGGGGGGCCCCACATTTTCAGGATCAGGGGTCAACAGTGTAGAACTGAGATGAGGAAAAATTTTTTCACTCAAAGAAAGAAAGGTCATTTTATCCCTGTTCCATTTCTTCTTCCTTGGCCTTAGTTCCTCCTCTGTCAAGCAATTCAATTCAAAGGGTTGTGAATTTTTGGGATTCTCTATTCTGGAAGGTTGTGCATACTCCATCATTGAGTACATTTACGGCAGAGATAGACGGAAGTTTGATCTCTCAAGGAACCGAGGGATGGGGGAGCGGGTGGGAAAATGGACGTGAAGACAAATATTAGCCCCGATTATATTGAATGCTGGAAAAGGCTCAGTAGGCATATAAGAGCAGCATGGTGGCACAGCCGTTAGCACCACTGCCTCACAGCGCCGAGTTCGATTCCTGGCTTGAGTCACTGTCTGTGTGGAATTCTCCCTGTGGGAATCCTCCGGATGCTCTGGTTTCCTCCCACAGTTTAGAAGACATGCTGGTTTGGTGCATTGGCCATGCTAAATTCTCCCTCAGTGTACCCAAACAAGTGTGGTGACGAGGGGATTTTCACAGCAACTTTACTGCAGTGTTAATATAAGCCTGCTTGTAACAAATAAACTTCAACTTTCACTTAACGCTTAGTTCAATCCTGCTCCTGTTTCTCACATTCTTATATCCTGACCCCAGCAAGCGTGAGCTGGGATTGGGGAAAGGAATGGCTGTGAAAGTTGTTGAGGAGGCTTAACTGGTCCCTTAAATGTGCTACAGGGGATCGTAACATGTCCAATGGTTATGTTACCAGATCAAGACAGCAGAACCAGAGATTCAAAGGTTCCCACGGCTGTCAGAGGAATTTGAATTCGATTAGTAAATTAAATCAGTAAATTAAATTGTTGAATTAAGCTAAAACTTAATAATAAAAAGAGAGCCTCAGAAAAGATAATCATGAAATGACTGCTTTGTCAATAACAATCCGTCAGGCTCACCATTTATTGTCCTTCAGATGGGACTCTGCATCCTAACTTGGCCTTGGCCTACTTGTCAATCCAGAACCACAACCTGGCTGGTTGTTAATCGCCCTGGAAACCGCTCAGTCGACCAGTCAATTGGATCAAACTGCAACAGAAATATTAAACAAGAATGAAAGGGGACGGACTGCGGGATATCGACCGACACACTGGGAATGAGAAAGGGATACACAGCCCAGTTACCCTGCAAAGTACTCACCCCTCACTAACATCAGGGGGGCTTCTGCCAAATTGGGGAGAGTTGTCTCTGGGCAAGTGTGAGGTAATGAATTTTGGAAGGTCCAATGCATGTAGGAATTATACAGTCAATAATAGAACCCTTAGGAGTATTGACAGGTAGAGAAATCTGGGTGTACATATCCACTGATCTCTGAAAGTGCCAACGCAAGTGGACAGGGTAGTTAAGAAAGCATGCTTGCCTTTATCGGTCAGGGTACTGAGGTTAAAAATTGGCAAGTCATGTTGCAGCTGTACAGAATCTTAGTTTGGTCTCATTTGGAATATTGTGTACAAGTCTGGTTGCCACACTATCAGAAGGATGTGGAGGCTTTAGCGAGGGTATAGAAGAGATTTACCGGGATGTTGCCTAGTCTGGAGTTTATTAGCTCTGAGGAGAGGTTGGAGAAACTTGGTTTGTTCTCAATGGAACGTTGCAGATTGAGGGAAGACCTGATTGGGATTTGCAAGATTATGACTGGCGTGGACAGAATGGATAGTCAGATGTTTTCTCCTAAGGTAGAAAAATCAAGTACTAGGGGAGATCGGTTTAAGGTGTGTGGGGAAAAGTTTAGTGGAGATGTTGTGAGGCAAGTTTTGTACACAGAGGGTGGTGAGCATGCTGCTCCGAGAGCTGGTGAGAGCAGATACAATAGCAGCTTTTAAGAGACAAATACATGAATAGGATGGGAATGAAAGGAATTGGACTCCGTCAGGGCATACAGTTTTAGTTTAAGCGGGCTGGCACAGGCTTGGAGGGGCCAAGGGCCTGTTCCTGTAGATCTTTCTTCTTCATAGACTGGTCAAGCAACAGCCTGACGCAATCATACTCAGGGAATCATACGTTACAGACAGTGCCCCAGACACCACAATCACCATTCCTGGAAATGTCCAGCTCTGCAGGAAGGGCACACCCAGTAGTGAAGACAGGGTAACACAGTGGTAAATCGTGGAAAGGGAGTTGCACTCATTGATTCCAGACTCCATAAAGACACGTGGCATCAGGTGATACATGGGCAAGGAAATCTAATGCAGCCTACCACATACCTCCACAACCAGCCTCCCATGCCCCTACCCCCACGCAAACCACTACCCCACTACCCCCACTCTGTGCAAGAATCAGTACTCTTCCATGTTGAACGCCACTTAAAGTTTTTAAAGTTTAAGTCTATTTATTAGTGTCACAAGTAGGTTTACATTAACACTGCAATGAAACTACTGTGAAAATTCCCCAGCCACCACACTCTGGTGCCTGTTTGGGTACACTGAGGGGGAATTTAGCATGGCTAATGTCTTTCAGAGTGTGGGAGGAAACCAGAGCACCTGAAGGAAACCCACGGGGAGAATGTGCAAACTCGTAATAGACAGTGTCCCAAACTGGGAATTGAACCTGGATCCCTGGTGCTGTGAGGCAGCAGTGCTGACTACTGTGCCATCGCGCCACCACTTGGAAGAAGTATTGAGCGTGAAAAATGTCCTCTGGGTGGGGGACTTCAATGTCAACCTCAATGTGAATTGGTTAAGTCCTACTGGGCATCGCCGACACATTGGGTCTATGGCAGATGGTGAGGGAATCAACAAGAGGGAAAAATCTGCTCAACCTCATCCTCTCCAACCTACCAAATCCAAAAAGCAAAATCTACAATCTACAAAGGTTAACTTCATGAAACATCTTAACGTTTCTGGCCTGGATCATTACACTGACATCAAAGCAGCATTTGAGCAAGTGAGGCATCAATGGGTACTGGGTAAATTCGGAGGGGGGGGAAATCCCTCCATTGGCTGGAATCGTACCAAGCTAATAGGAAGATGGTTGTGGGTGAACGTCAGTCATCCCAGTTCCATGACATTACTGCAGGAGTCCCTCAGGGTCCAACATTCTTCAGCTGCTTCACCAGTAACCTTCCCTCCATTATAAGGTCAGAAGTGGGGATGTTTGTTGATGACGTTCAGCACCATTTGCGACTCCCCAGATACTGAAGCTGTCCGTGTCCAAGCGCAGCAAGACCTGGACAATAGCCAGGCTTGGGCTGACAAATGGCAAATAACATTCGTACCACACACAACAACTATCTCCAACCAGAGAGGATCCAACCATCATCTTTAATATTCAATAGCATTTCCATCGCCGAATCCCTCACTATCAACATCCTGGCAACAAGAACAGATCAGGATTTCTGCGATTAATAATCTACCTCCTGACTTCCCAAAGCCTGTCCAAGGCACAAGTCAGGAGTGTGATGGAATACTCTCTACTTTCCTGAGTGAGTTCAGCTCCAACGACACTCAAGAAGCTTGACCGAGGACAAAATAGTCCACGTGATTGACATCTCATCCACAAACATTCACCGCCTCTACCACAGACACACAGTAACAGCCGGGTGTACCAACTACAAGATGCACTGCAGGAAGTCACAAGACTCCTGAGACAGCACCTACCAAACCCACAAATGCTGATATCAGGATGGACAAGGGCAGCAGATGGGAACACCGTCAACTGGAAGTTGTCTTCCAAGTCACTCAACATCCTGACTTGGAAATATAATGCTGTTCCTTCACTGAGGCAAAAATCCTGGAACCTCCTCCCGAACAGCTCCTGCATGTATCTGCAACACAGAGACCGCAATGATTCAAGAATGCAGCTCACCACCACCTTCTGAAGGGTCGGAAATAAATGCTAGCCTAGCCAGTGACATGTTCTAAGAATGAATTACTAAAAGAAGTTCTGACAATGGCCTATAAGAGAAGTGCAGAACAAAATGCTGACTCAAGGCTGAGGGGAAGTAAGTGAAATTGCTGACACACTCTGTATGCTCACACTTCAGAGCTACAAGGAAGTGTAACTTCTCTGAAACTAGTAACGATAGCAGAACAATGAATTAACCCAGTAAAACACTGTTTAGTAACAGAACCTGACACTCAACTGTATTAGGCATGGTGGTTAGCACTGCTGCCTCACAGTGCCAGAGACCCGTGTTCGATTCCCAGCTTTGTCTGTGTGAAGTTTGCACGTTCTCCCCGTGTCTGTATGTGTTTCCTCTTGGATGCTCCGGGTTTCATCCACAGTCCGAAAGACATGCTGGTTAGTTGTAGTGACCCAAATAGGTGCCGGAATGTGGTGGCTATGGGATTTTCACAGTAACTTCATTGCAGTGTTAATGTAAGCCTTACTTGTGACACTAATAAATAAACTTATAAAATAAATCCCCCTGTTCAGACCCTGGTGCATCCTACATGCTTCATACATCTGCTATATCATATACCTTTCACATCCCTCTTATCATATTTGTTTGGTAGGGCAATGACCTCAATGAGATGCATGAGATTGGCCTCTTGGAATGTGAGCTGCTTGATTGAGATAATGATTGCCTGTTCAATCAGAGAGTCTTACCTGTACATGTATTAAGGAGTGTCAGATATCTTGAGACTCTGGAATCTGACTTTGTACCTGAAAGCCTCTTAGCAATGGAAATAAGTTTGTGACTCTGGTGAAGGGTTACTGACCTCTGAGGAATTATTTCAGGTAAACTTCAAGACGTAAATCTCATGTCTGCGGTTGGGAAAGATTTTGAAGGAGAGAATCTATCTCCGTTTGGAGAGGCAAGGTTTGATCAGGGATAATCAGCACGGTTTTGTCAGAATAGACCCCAACAATCACATTTTGATTTGATGTGTCTTAAAGTTTCCTTGTACTTTTGTTTTGGTTTGGGCTGTTCCCCTTCTTTTTGGGGAGCTGCCCCTTTTACTTTGTCCTAATTTAATTTGAGTTTGTTTATTTGGTTTGACCTTAAAAGAGGACAAATTTGAATTTTTTGAGCATGTAACCAAGTGTGTGGATGAGACTAGTGTCGCAACTCATGGGCCGAAGGGCCTGTTTGTGCTGTATTGTTCTATGTTCTATGTGTGTTTGATGTTGTTTATATGGATTTCAGCAAAGCCTTTGACAAAATTCCACATGGCAGACTTATTAAGAAGGCAAATACACATGGGATACAGGGTAATCTGACAAGGTGGGTTCATAGTTGACTTTGTGGTAGGAAGCAGAGGGTGGTGACAAATGGCTGCTTTAGTGACTGGAGGCCAGTGACCAGTGGTGTATCACAGGGGTCACTGCTGGGCCCCTTATTGTTTGTCATTTATATAAATGGTGTAGATTTCTACATAGGATCAGAAGGTTTGCCAATGATACACAGATTGGCTGGGTAGTTAACGGTGAGGTTGTGTGTCTTGGGTTACAGGAAGATATAGATGAGATGGTCAAATGGGTGGATAAGTGGCAGATGGAATTTAACCCTGACAAGTGAGATGATATACTGTGGAAGGAGTAATTTGACAAGCAAGTATACTATAACAGGTCTGACACTGGCAAGTTTTAAAGTACAAAGGAACTTTGGTGTGTTTGTCCATAGATCTCTGAAGGTGGAAAGGCAGATAAATAGGCTGGTGAAAAAGGCATGTGGCACACTCATCTTTATCAATTGGGATAGATTACAAAAATAGAAAGGTCATGATGGAGTTGTATAGAACACTGGTGAGGCCACAGCTGGAGAACTGTGTGCAGTTCTGGTCACCACATTATAGGAAGGATGTACTTTCAGTGGAGGGGGTGCAGAGGAGATTCACCAGGATGCTGCCTAGGATGGAACATTTAAATTGTGAAGAGAGATTGGATAGGCTTGTGTTGTTTTCATCGGGGCAGATAAGACTGAAGGGTGACCTGATCGAAGTGTACAAGGTTATGAGGGACAAGGACAGGGTGGATAGGGAGCAGCTGTTCCCCTTAGTTGAAGAGTCAGTTATGAGAGGACACAAGTTAAAAGTGGGGAGTGGGACACATGGGGGGATTTGAGGAAAAATCATTTTAACCAGAGGATGGTGTCAGTCTGGAATGCGCTGTCTGGGAGTGTGGTGGAGGTGGGATACCTCACATACTTTAAAAAGTTCCTGGGTGAGAACTTGGCTACGTGCTGGCAAGTGGGAGTAGGTGGGCAGGTCAGGGCCTTTCATCTGTCGATGCAAACTCAATGGGCTGAAGGGCCACTTCTGCATTGTAGTATTTGGTGATTCTGAGCATCTTAAAGGAAGAGAAAGGAAAAAAAGACAGAATTAGGGAGGGAATTCCCAAACTTAAGGCCTAAGCAGTTGAACCTCTCCAATTATTGTGGGGCTGAACCCTGTAGTTTCTACTTTACCACAGCAGAAGTGAAGAGAATAATAGGCTGTTTAAGACTATAGATAGATTGATAGCGATAAGTATACCTTATCAATGACAAGTCAAGCTCGTGATCGATTCAATGGCGCAATGAACAAAGGGTTGGGCAGCGTTCAGATGGTTTGGCTTCTCAAGCTATAAATAGTGGAACCAAAAAAGAGAGGGTGACAAAATGCCCGGGGTAATTATGATCTTGACGGACAGGTAGTTATTACCTCCATTGGGTCAAAATGACAATCCTGTATTTCTTACCACGGGATTGAAAGAATACCTCGCTACGTCAATGTGGCATTAAAGATATCAAGGGGAGGCATTGTTTTGACAACCAGGATTGTTTTAAGTAATCCTCTCTTTTTTTCTTTTAATCCAGAGTTTGGGTTGCAGGCTTCATTCAGCTTTAATAGATGTGGGAGAATAGGGATGTAGTATTTGTTGTGTAATCATGTAGTGGTTATTTTACTCCAGTGTGTTTTGACTGGGCTGAACTCATATCCCCCACTGAGAGATCTGGCCCACCAAGAGTAGACAAGCATGCGAAACATCCATCGCACTTTGTAATTCAGTCTGAGAGGGTGACTCATCAAATTGTGAGACCGGGTTTATTTCCAGAAAAGGGAGGTTTTTTTAACTCTGTTTTTGGGGTTTTTGTTTTAAATTTGAAAAGTAAAGTGACATTCTTACCTCGTGGATTAAGAGTTGCTGGCATGGAAAGGTTCTCTGAGTTCACACCTGGACTCCTTCCAAATTACCGTTCCCAAGACTTTGCTTCCATTCACTGCGGAGTCACGTGCAATAAACAGCCAAGGCTCTCCATAACATGTAACAAGCTACACCAGCGAATTTAAGCTCTGGATTGCGTCAGACTGCTTGGAACTGACTGAATGATTACCTGCCGCACTCATTACTATCACATGTATAAAAATATCGAGTCCTGTTCCTAGGCTGCCCTGCCCCAGACACCAGAAACCATGTACCGTTCAGGGAGGCAAAACGACCATGGGGAGGAAATGTAATAACTTCATGGTGCTCTTTTTGGAGCCTCAGGTTTGCTCGCCTTTATAGTTGGCCTCTTGTGAATCCAGACCCTCTTCTCTGTTCATTACACCACTTCTAACCTGCGTGTCGATTCAATTTTCCAGCTCTCGCACTTTAGATACTTTTACCTGAGGAAAGACTTAAATATCGCAGCCCTGAGGCTTCAGTTGGCTCAATGCCACTTCAAAGAGGGCGAGTTACCAAATATCTGCTGCCTTTTTTGTGTTAAGGCTCTTGCTTTCACTGCCCAAGTGCTAATTTTAAGATTATTTCCTCTTGTTCTTAGTTCATGGAATCGTAGAATCTCTACCGTACAGAAGGAGGCCATTCAGTCCATCAAGTCTGCAGCGACTCTCTTACAGAGCATTCCCTCCCAGACCCTATTCCTGTAATCCCACGTATTTAGCCCGCTATCCTCCTCCCCCACAACCTTGAGTCAATAATGTGAAATTTAGCATGGCCAATCCACTTAACCTTCACATTCTTAGACACTAAGAGGCAATTTAACACAGCCAATCCACCTAACCTTCACATCTTTGGACATTAATGGACAATTTAGCATGGCCAATCCACCTAACTGTCGCGTCTTTGGATACTAATGGGCAACTTTAGCATCGCCAATCCGATTAACCTGCACATCAGATTGTTGCATGGATTGGGGAGTACGTCTTATGAATATAGATTGATTGAGCTCGGCCTTCTCTCATTGGAGAGACAAAGGATGACGGGTGACCTGATAAGTGTGTAAGATGTTGAGAGGTATTGACCGAATGGATTCTCAGACACTTTTTCCCAGCATTAAAATGGTTACCTCAAGAGGACACAGGTTTAGGGTGCTGGGGAATAGGTACAGAGGAGATGTTAGGAGTAAGTTTTTCACTGAGAGGGTGGTGGCCGTGTGGAATGGGTTGCCAGTGATGGTAGTGGAGGTGGATTTGGTGGCGTCTTTTAGACTTTTAGACAGTACATGGAACTTAGTAAAATAGAGGGTTATAGGTAAGCCTAGTAATCTCTAAGGTAGGGACATGTTCAGCACAACTTTGTGGGCTGAAGGGCCTGTATTGTGCTGTAGGTTTTCTATGTTTCTATTGGATTGTGGGAGGAAACCAGAGCACACATAGGAAACTCACGCAGATATGGGGAGAATGTGCAAACTATACACAGACAGGCACCCGAGGCTGGGATCAAAACTGGGTCTCTGCCGCTCTGAGGCAGCAGAGCTAACCACTGTGCCATTGCTTGCAAGAGCAAGTCAGTTAATCCAGTTCCTCCTCCCTCCACGGCCCCAACCCCCAGAACCCTTTATCTAAAGTCTGAAAATTTTCTTTTTGGGTCTTTATCCAATTCCTTTTTTTGAAAGCTAGATTCAATGTGCACCCACAGCATTCGGACAGTGCATTCTGGATCTGAATGATTGGTGTGTAAAAGTATTCTCTCCTCATGTCATCTTTTGGTCCATTTTCGATGACCTTAAATTGGTAACCAAGAGAGCAGGATTTTCCCATCCTGCCAGCTATGGGAATCATAGCGGGTCGAGCATGGGCCTTAGAATCATAGAATTCCTATAATACAGAAGGAGACCATTTGGCCCATCGAGCCTGCACTGATCACAGTCCCACCCAGGTCCTATCCCCATAACGCCACTGCTAGTCCCCCTGACACTAAAAGTCAATTTAGCATGGCCAACCAACCTAGCCTGAATATCTTTGGAGTGTGGGAGGAAACTGGAGAACCCGGGCAAAACCCACACAGACACAGGGAGGATGTGCAATCTCCATGCAAACAGTCACCCCGAGGCCAGGATTGAACCTGAGCCCCTAGTGCTGTGAGGCAGCAATATTAACCACAGTGCCATCCTTGGGTAGGATTTTCTGACCTTGGACGAGTGTGAAAATCCCTCCTAGAAGCTTTGAAGGGATTTAGGTTTAGACAGGCTCAGTGAGTGGGCAAAAACGTGGGAGACGGAATACAACGTGGGGAAAAAGAAGTGAAGTTATCCCCTTTGATAGAGCAAAAACAGAAAAGCAATGGTGAGAGATTGGGAAGTGTTGAAGTCCTGCGTGTAATTGCTCATGAATCACTGGGAATTAATACATAGGGTGCAGCAAGCAGTTAAGAAGCAAGTGGTGTGTTGATTTTTATTGCAAGAGATTTGACTACAGGAGTGAAGCAGTCTTGGTGTAATTGTATAGAACCTTGGACTGGGATATTGTCTGCAGTTTTCGTTTCCTTATCAGAAGGAAGGATATACTTGCCATAGAAGGAGTGCAACAAGGGTTGGGGAGGTGATGGCCTAGTGGTATTATCATTAGACTATTAATCCAAAAGCTCAGCTAATGTTCAGCGGACCTGGGTTCAAATCCTGCGAGGACAGATGGTGGAATTTGAATTCAATAAAAAATATCTGAATTACTGATGACCATAAAACCATTGTTGATTGTTGGAAAATAAAGTTGTGAACCTGTGGAATTCTCTACCACAGAAAGCTGTTGGGGTCCAGTTTGTTTGATATGTTCAAGAGGAGTTGAATGTGGCCTTTGTGGGTAAAGGGATCAAGTGGTGTGGAGAGAAAGATCATTAAACATTACAGCGCAAAACAGGTCCTTTGGCCTTTGATGTTGCTCCAACCTATAACCCAATCTAAAGCCCATCAAACCTACACTATTCCAATATCCATATGCTTATCCAAAGATCATTTAAATGCCCTTAATGTTGGCGAGTCCATTACCATTGCAGGCAGGGCAATGAGTAAAGAACCTACCTCTGTCATCCGTCCTATAACTATCACCCCTCAATTAAAGGGCTTTGTCCCCTTGTACTAGCCATCACCATCCGAGGAAAAAGGCTCTCACTGTCCACCATTTCTAATCCTCTGATCATCTTATATGTCTCTATTATGTTACCTCTTAACCTTCTTCTCTCTAACAAAAGCAGCCTCAAGTCTCTCAGCCTTTGCCCATAAGACTTTCCCACCATACCAGGCAACATCCTGGTAAATCTCCTCTGCACCCTTTCCAATGCTTCCACATCCTCCTTATAATGCGGCGACCAGAACTGTATGCAATACTCTAAGTGCGCCCATATCAGAGTTTTGTACAGATGCAACATGACCTCATGGCTCTGAAACTCAATCCATCTACCAAAAAAGTTAACACACTGTACGCCATAACAATCCTACCAACCTGGGTGCCAACCTTCAGGAATCTATGCACATGGACACCGAGATCTCTCTGCTCATCCACACTACCAAGTAACTTATCATTAGCCCAGTACTCTGCATTCCTGTTACTCCTTCCAAAGTGAATCACTTCACACTTTTCTGCATTAAACTCCATTTGCCATGTCTCAGCCCAGCTCTGCAGCTTATCTATGTCCCTTGGTAATCTGCAACATCCTTCCACACTGTTCACTACTCCACCAACTTTAATGTCATCAGCAAATTTACTAACCATCCTTCTATGCCCTCATCCATTTATAAAAATGACAAACTGCTGTGGCCCCAAAACAGATCCTTGTGATACAGCACTAATAATTGAATTCCAGGATGAACATTTTCCATTAACCACCACCCTCTGCCTTCTTACAGCTAGCCAATTTCTGATCTAAACCTCTAAATCACCCTCAATCCTATGCCTCGGTATCTTCTGCAATAGTTTACTGTGGGGAACCTTATCAAACGCTTTGCTGAATCCATATACACCACATCAACTGCTTTACCCTCATCCCACCTCTTTGGTCACCTTCTCAAAGAATGCAATAAGGTTTGTGAGGCACGACCTATCCTTCACAGAACCGTGTTCACTATCCCTAATCAAATTATTCCTTTCTAGATGATTATAAATCCTATCTCTTATAATTCTTTCCAAAACTTTGCCCACAACAGAAGTAAGGCTCACCGGTCTATAATGACCAGCGTTATCTCTACTCCCCTTCTTGAATAAAGGGGCAACATTTGCTATCCTCCAGTTTTTTTTGCACTATTCCTGTAGACAATGATGACATAAAGATCAAAGCCAAAGGCACTGCAATCTCCTCCCTAGCCTCCCAGAGAATCCTGTGATAAATCCCATCTGGCTCAGGGGACTTACCTATTTTCACACTTTCCAGAATTGCTAACACCTCCTTATGAACTTCAATCCTGTCTAGTCTAATAGCCCATATCTCAGTATTCTCCTCGACAACATTGTCTTTTTCCTGTGTGAATACTGACGAAAAATATTAATTTAGTGCCTCTCCTATCTCTTTGCACTCCACGCACAACTTCCCATTACTGTCCTTGACTAGTGAAAATGGGAGTGAAATACTGAAAGGACATGATCAGCCATGATCATGTTGGTACAGGCTCAAAGGGCCGAATGGCCTACTCCTGCCTTTTTTTTATATTACTGATGACCATTGTCGATTATGGGGAAAACCCATTTTTTTCGTTAATGTCCTTTAGGGAAGGAAATCTGCCGTCCTTACCTGGTCTGGCCTACATGTGACTCCAAAGCCACAACAATGTGGTTGACTCTCAATTGCCCTGAGAAACCAGAGTTGGGCAATAAATGCTGGCCATGTCCCACAAATGAATAGAAAAATGGTTTGCTGGGGTGATTCCTGGGATAGTGGGATTGAGTAATGAGGAGAGATTGAAGTAGTTGGGCCTGTATTCTCTGGAGTTTAGAAGATTGACAGGTGATCCCATTGAAATGTAAAGTATCCTTAACCATCTTGACAGGGTAAAAGTTTCCCCTTGGCCGGGGGATGGTTGGTGGAGTTTGCACATTGGAAGTCTGTGTGGAGTTTGCACATTCTCCTTGTGTCTCCATGGGTTTTCTTCAGGTACTCTGGTTTCCTCCTATAGTCCAAAGATGTGTGGGTTAGGTTGATTGGCTGTGCTAAGGAATTGCCCCTTAGTGTCCAGAGGTGCGAAGGTTAGAGGGATTAATGGGTATAATATGTAGGGATATGGGGATCGGGCCTGGGTGGGATTGTGTTTGGTTTAGACTCAATGGGCCGAAGGGCCTCTTTCTGCACTGTAGGGTACTATGGAGATAGGGTGCAGGGTTGGAGTGTGGCATGGGCATGGTCTAGAACCAGGGAACATAATCACAGAATCAAAGGCAGGACATAGAGTCATACAGGTTTATAGTATGGAAATAGATCCTTTGGCCCAACTTATCCCAATTGCCCATGTTTGGCCCATATCCCTCTATACCCATCTTACCCATGTAACTATCTAAATGCTTTTTAAAAGACAACATTGTACTCACCTCTACTACTACGTCTGCCAGCTTGTTCCAGACACTCAGCACCCTCTGTGTGAAAAAATTGCTCCTTTGAACCCTTTAGTATTCCTCCCCTCTCACTCTAAATTTATGCCCTCTAGTTTTAGACTCTGTTACCTTTGGGAAAAGATGTTGACGATCTAGCTGATCTGTGCCCCTCGTTATTTTACCGACCTCTACAAGTTCATCCTTAAGCCTTCAACAGGGAAAAAAGTCCCAGTTTATTCAGCCTCTCATAGGACTGAGTTGAGGGGGAATTTCTTCACTCAGAGAGTGGTGAATCTTTGGAATCCTCTATCCCAGCCAGCTGTGAAGGCTAAATCATTGAGCAAATTCAGGAAAGAGATTAATAGATTTCTAGATATTAAAGATATAAAGGGATATGGGGTAGGGCAGGAAAATGGCATTGAGATTGAAGACCAGCATGGTCCAATTGAATGGCACAGCAGGCTTAAGGGGCCGAATGGCTTTCTTGTACTCTTAGTTCCTATGTTCCTAAGAAATGGCGTCAAAATCTGACCACTAACTTGTCAAGGTCATGTGGACAATGATAGCAATGGAGAATTGGTAATGGGGACACCAATTGCATTGGAGAGGCAAAGGCCCAGTGGTCTTATCGCTAGACTATTAATCCAGAAACTCAGCTAATGTTCTGGGGACCCGGGTTCCCAGAACTAGGAGTGGCACAGTAGTACAATGGTTAGCACTGCTGTTTCACAGCTCCAGGGACCTGGGTTCGATTCCTAGCTTGGATCACTGTCTGTGTGGAGTTTTTGCCTTTTGTCTGCGTGGGTTTCCTTTGGATGCTCCAGTTTCTTCCCATAGTCCAAAGATGTGAAGATTATATGGATTGGCCATTCTAAAATTGCCCCTTAGTGTCCTGAGATGTGTGGGTTAAAGGGATTAGTGGGTAAAATATATGGGAGTATGGCCTGGGTGGGATTGTGGTCGGTGCAGACTCAATGGGCTGAATGGCCTCTTTCTGTACTATAGAGTTTCTGTGATTCTATGAATCCCATCACGGCAGATGGTAGAATTTGAATTCTATAAAAATATCTGGAATTAAAAATCTACTGATGACCATGAAATGATTGTCAATTATTGCAAAAACCTATCTCATTCACTAATGTCTTTTAGGGAAGGAAATCTGCTGTCCTTACCTGGTTTTGCCTACGTGTGACTCCAGAGCCACAGCAATGAGGTTGACTCTCAACTGCCCTCCAAGGGCAACTAGGGATGGACAATAAATGCTGGACAGCCAATGACACCCTTGTCCCAGGGCTGAATAAAAAAAAGAACTGGGAACTTGGGTGTCCTGAATCAAGTTTCTAACACACAGGTAACAGATTCATGTGGGTTGTTAAACACCTACAGTTTGTGTCAGTCCCTTTAAGAGCTTGTTTTATTTAATGCTGAGATGTTTAAAATGCAGAGTACACACAGACTCTAAGTTGCAACATTTATTTCGAAGCCCAGACAACATTGTTGCCTTGGTAACAGGCTCTGCAGGTGTTTGTATTTTGTTAGCCTATGAATTTAAAGAAATCACTCAGCTAAAGGGAATCTATCAGATTTGAATTTGCTATTGCCATCAGCATTAAACCAATCGTGATGCAGAGGATGCAAAGGTCATCAGGAATACAAATGAGGAACTCCACTGCCTTCAGTTCAGTTCCATCAGGGATTGAGCTAAGAGTTCAACAAGAAGTAGGGCCCGATCACCTGAAGGAGTTAAAGGCAGTTAGAACAACTGGAGCAGTTTGATCCTAACTCTGTCAGCTTCAGACACATCTTTCGGTAAAATACCAGTGAAAAGTATCAAATCAGACAGCCGTTACAGACAGCAGACAACTACCAGAGAACTCGAAAACTTCCGAACGTTATCAGAGCTAGTTTTTTGAGAGTGACTAAAATTTTGTTATTACTGTTCTATAATAAATATTCCTTGTGTTTATTTGAACAGCATTTCAGTCAAACTTTCCTTTTAATTAAAATGTTACTGGTTTAGTTAGAGTTCCTGTTTGGTTAAAAACAAAATAGTTTGTTAATTATTCACTTAAAGTGAGTGTCAGGTCTTTATATTAACGGACCTCTAAAGGTTAATGTAGAACAGTTACCACCTTCTCAAACACTTTTACCAGTTTATGAAGTGAGGTGAAGGAGATCTGCATCGTAACACAGTGCTGTGTTTCACTAATCCAGAGTTTGACCTTCAGTGTTTAACTGATGGGAACAAACATCCTGAAGTTTGGACTTTTGAGTGAGACAATAAATTTGGTTGAGATTGCTGATTGTTGATGGAGTAAAGAGCCAGTGACAGCGGTGTGAGAAGTATGGCATTCTCCTGGTATCCTGAAAAATATTCAACCCTCAGCCTCACCAAAAGATGACAATCTTTTCACTCATCACATTTTTCTCTAGAGGCAAAAGAAATTTGGCTCACCAATACTTACAGATACATGATAGAATGTGGATAGTCTGGAGTGATGTCAGGGATGTGGATAGTGTGGAGGGATGTCAGAAGTTGCAGCGTGACATAGATAGGATACAAGACTGGGCGGAGAAGTGGCAGATGGACTTCAACTCGGATATGTCCATTTTGGCAGGACCAATGGGATGAAGCAGTACAATATCAAGGGTAGGACTCTTAGCATCGTAGAGGATCAGAAGGACCTTGGGGTTTGGGTCCGTATAACTCAAATCGGCTTCGCAGATGGAAGATGTGGTCAAGAAGGCATATGGTGTACTAGCCTTCATTAATCGAGGGACTGAGTTTAGGAGTCAGGAGATAATGCTGCAACTTTATATGACCCTTGTCAGACCCCACTTGGAGTACTTGTGTGCAGTTCTGGTTGCCTCACTACAGGAAGGATGTGGAAGCTATTGAGAGGATGCAGAGGGGATTTACAAGGATGTTGCCTGGATTGGGTGACATGCCTTATGAGGATAGGTTGAGGGAGCTCGGTCTTTTCTCCCTGGAGAGACGAAGGTTGAGAGGCGACCTGATAGAGGTTTATAAGATGTTGAGACGTATAGATAGGATAGATTTTCGGAGGCTATTTCCCAGGGCTGAAATGGTTGCTATGAGTGGACACAGGTTTAAGGTGCTGGGGAGCAAGTACAGAGGAGATGTTAGGGGTAAGTTTTTCACTCAGAGGGTGGTGGGTGAGTGGAATTGGCTGCTGTCAGTGGTGGTGGAGGCAAACTCATTGGGGTCTTTTAAGAGATTTCTGGATGAGTACATCTGGATTAAATGGGATTGAGGGTTATAGATAGGCCTGGTAGGTAGGGATATGATTAGCACAACTTGTGGGCCGAAGGGCCTGTTTGTATTGTAGTGTTCTATGTTTTATTTTCTAAAGCATCCTTTCCGAATCTATCACAGCTTGGTATGATTCCTGTTCTTCCCAAGACTGCAAGGAACTACAAAGTGTTGTGAATGTAGCCCAATCTACCACTCAAACCAGCCTCCCATCCATTGACCTGTCTACAGTTCCCATTGTCTTGGGATCCATGCTGATGCTATAGTTAAGAAAGCCTATCAACGCCTCTACTTTCTCAAACGACTAAGGAAATTTGGCATGTCCGCTACAACTCTCACGAGCTTCCACAGATACACCATAGAGAGCATTCTTTCTGGTTGTATCACAGCTTGGTAAGGCTCCTGCTCTGACCAAGGCCACAAGAAACTAATATAAAAAGTTTATTTATTAATCCCAAGTAAGGCTTACGTTAGCACAGCAATAAAGTTACTGTGAAATTTCCCTAGTCACCACGCTCCAGCGTCTGTTTGGGCCAATGCACCTAACCAGGGAGGAAACTGGAGCACCTGGAAGAAACCCACACAGACACGGGGAGAATGTGCAAGCTCCACACAGGCAGTGATCCAAGCTGGGAATCGAACCCGGGTCTCTGGTGCTGTGAGGCAGCAGTGTGAACCTATAAACATAGAACAATACAGCACAGAACAGGCCCTTCGGCCTTCGATGTTGTGCCGACCAAAATAAAAAGCAATGCCCCTCCAAACTAAACCATTCCCTTCTCTTCCATATACTTATCAATTAACCTCTTAAACGCCACCAAACTTGGCGCATCTACAACAGCTGCAGGCAGGGCATTCCACTCCCTAATCACTCTTTGAGTAAAGAACCTACCTCTGATATCCGTCCTATAACTCATACCCCTTAATTTAAAGCTGTGTCCCATAAAGGGTCATGAATGAAGCCCAATCCATCATGCAAACCAGCCTCTTACTCATTAACTTTGTCTACACTTCCTGCTGCCTCCAGTATAACCAAGGACCCCATGCACCCCGGACATTCTCTCTTCCACCTTCTCTCATAGGGAAAAAGATATAAAAATCTGAGATTGCGTACCAATCGACTCAAGAATAACTTTTTCCCTATTGCCACCAGACTTTTGAATGCACCTAACGTATATTAAGTTGATCTTTCTCTACATCCCAGCTATAACTGTAACATTACATTCTGTACCCTCTCCTTTCCTTCTGCCCTATTTACTCTATGAATGGTATGTTTTTTCTGCATAGCACGCAAGAAATAATACTTTTCACTGCTAATACATGCAAAAGTAATATATCAAATCAAATGAAAAAATCAAATCTAATTATATTCTAGAGGAGTCTTGTGTGTAAATTTTCTGCTAGGTTTGTCTACATTAGTGAGATTTAAAACCCTCCAGTGTCAGCCAAACACTTCCAGTTGTCCTCTGGATTGAAAGGCATCTTACTCAATGAATCAGGATTTGTATGCACTAACAGAATGTAAGTTTTAACAGCAAGGGACTCTCTTTAAAAGGAGGCTTGAATATCTGTTCCTTCTTGAGATACGATCCTATTTTGCGTTGACCTTTCAGTTGGCTCCAAATTTGATCTCATCATTGACACTCTCTCATTCAATGGACTCCTGATTTCTGTGGATAACTTCCCCCCATCCCCTCCCCCCAGCTTCGCTCCATTCCCTAACTCTTCACTCACCATGCCTGACATGACCAATAGCTGAGGACTAAATCGGCCAAAGTTAGCACTTGTCAGGTTTATGCTTGCTGTTTATACAGTAGTTGCCACGAACGGGAGGGCTTAACATTTGATGGATGCATCCATCATGTGACCTTTGACCCTCCCCTCTGGTGTAAACATGGATGGAGCCAAAACCTGGGGGGGCTGAACTCTTGAAGTTTGTTTACACAGATGGGAAACCGATGGCTCGTGTAGTGGATGGAGGGGGAGTGACACAGAGGGGGCTGGGGGAAGAGACAAGGGCTTGCGTGAGCAAGTTGAGCGAGCAGCACGTGGCTGTGAACAGTGTCTCGTTGAGCTTATCTTCTGAACCCTGCAGTTTGTGATCGTAATTATTTATCAGGCGTAAAACGTGCGTGCAATTCGGAGTCACGAGCAGCCTTGTGCTGTCCTTGGGACTGTGCAGAGGTGATTAACGAAAATGACTCCAGGTGTGGGGAATTTGAGCTGAAGGAAGGAGTCAAGGCTGAAGCTTGTTCTCTCTGGGAATGGAAGGAAGAGGTTTCGTAATCGCAGCTTATAATATGGTGGATGTTGATGGAGGCAAATTGGGTGCAAATTGCCAGCAGATGCGAGCTAAAAATACAGGAAGTTCTGTGTCAGAGCTGAAGTCAGTTTGAGCTGTTTAGCACCCACTTAAGAAGTGGGACAACACATCATAGAATCTTACAGTGCAGAAGGAGGTCATTCAGCTCATCAAGTTTGCAATGATCCCAGGCCCTATCTTCGCAACCCACATATTTACCGCACTAATCCCTCAAACCTATTTATCATGGGCAATCTACCTAACCCAATCTTTGGATTGTGGGAGGAAACCAGAGTACACAGAAGAAACCCACGCAGACAAGGGGAGAATGTGCAAACTCCACGCAGACGGTGACCCAAGTCGGGAATCGGACTCAGGTCTCTGGCACTGTGAGGCCGCAGTGCTAACCACTGTACCACCCCTTTGGGAAGTAAAATTATTGAGACAGCGCAAAGTTTATTTATCAGTCACAAATAAGCTTACATGAGATTACTGTGAAAATCTCCTGGTCGCCACACTCCGGTGCCTGTTTGGGTACACCGAGGGAGAATTTAGCATAGCCAATGCAGCTAATCAGCACATCTTTCGGATTGTGGGAGGAAACCGGAGCATTCTGGAGGGAACCCATGCAGACGTGGGGAGAACGTATAGAGTCTGCACTGATGGTGATCAAGGCTGGGAATTGAATTGGTGTTCCTGGCACTGTGAGGCAGCAGTGCTGACAACTGTGCCACCATGCTGAAATTGGGATTAAACAGACAGCACTGGAAGATAAATTACTGTAACACACAATCCAAGGCAGATAAACTTTCTGATGGTACTAGTATACTTGGGGGAATAAACTATTCCATAATGAACTGTCAGAATCTTTGGCAGTTTTTTCCACAAGAACTTTTCATCCTGTTAGTTCAAGGGATTCAGGCTGCGTTGATCAGGCCAGCATTTATTGCCCATCTCTAATTGCTCTTGAGAAGATGGTGGTGAGCTGCCTTCTTGAACTGTTGCAGATCATGTGGTGTAGATACACCTACAGTGCTGGTAAGGAGGGAATTCCTTGACAATAAGAGTTACAGTAAGCAAAGTTACAGTTTTCTTTTCAAGATATACATGGCAACATAAAATAAGGGAGCGCAGAACTAGTGGGTTGCAGGATATGGGCTAAATCATTGAGGATCAATGGGAAGAGGATGTCGGGGGGGGGGGAAGCTGGAACAAGTTATTGAATTGGATAGTTGTGATTGAATGATAGAGCAGGTTTGAAGGGCCGAATGGCCTCCTCTTGCTCCTTTTCCTATGTTAACTTGTCCACACAGGATTACAAGTAGACCACTTGACTCTTTGTGTCTGCTTTGCCTATGTAGTAAGATGAAGATAGATTGTCTACCTTAATTCCACCATCTTACTCTATTGGGTTATCTCTTAATTCTTGTAGCAGCCACAATCTATCAATCTTTGCCCTGAACATACCTTATTCCAGCTTCTCCCCCGCCCACCCCCCCTCCCTCCCGTCATATCCTCTTCCCCTCAGTCCTGAATGATTCAGCCCATATCTAGAGTGACCACTAGTTCTGGGCTCTCTTATTTTATGTTGCCATGTATATCTTGAAAAGAAAACTGTACCTTTGCTTACTGTATCTCTTATTGTCAAGGAATTCCCATTGAATTCCAGTTGCCTCTGTGGGAAATGTTCACAACATTTCAAGGGAAGGGATTTGTTCTTATCTCACCTCAGTCTCAAACGGCTGACCCCCTATTTTGATATTGACTGCAGATTCCCGAACCAGGGAGCATTTCCCAGTATTTACTGTGGTGAAATTGACTTTGTCACCGTGTAAAGAATGTTTATAAAAGACGTAAAGGAATTGTAAAAACTCCAGAGGGAAAGAAAACGGTGCTTGCTCCCTTTAAAAAACTGGTTTTGTGTTCAGTGCTTGAATGTTTAAAATATATGCAGAGTGCACAGATTGCAACAAGGGCCAAGCATCAGGGTTGCCTTGGTAACAGGCTTTGCAGGCTTTTGCATTTTGATAGCCTATCAGTTTAGAGAAGACACTCTGTATCAGGAACCTATCACATTTAAATTTGCTATTGTTCATAGACCAATTCTGGTATAGGAAAATGGATAGGTCATCAAAGATATAAAAATAAGAATCTAACTGCCTGCCTTCAGTTCAGTTTAATTCAGTTCAGTTAATTCAGTGGAGTGGAACTGAAAAGCTGCTGCTTCTCAACACATAGAAAGGGCAAGAGAGGCTCTCTAACAGCTTAAAATATCTCTTAAGAGAATTCTCCATCTATCAAGCAGAAGGTTACCAAATTGGGAAGCGTTTATGGATTGTGGCATCAACAAAGAATTTCAAAGCTTTATTCCAAAGCCACAAAACTTGTTTATATATTTTTTTCAGAGTAACTAAGTTAATATTATTAATTTTTTGGTAATAAATGGTCCTTGTTTTTATTTGAACAGCGTTCCAGTCAAACCTTACTTTAATTGATATATTACTTGTTTAGTTGAAGTCCCTGGTTGGTTAAACAAACAATTTGTTAATTATTCACTTAAAGCGAGTATCGGGTCTTTATATTAATGAACGTTTAAATGTTAATGTAAAGTTATTGAGACAGTAAACACCTTCCCAAACCTTTAAATAGATTATAAAGCGCAGCAAAGGGGATTAACCTTTCCATGTTGTAACACTACCCTGTCAAACCCTTTAACAACTTGATATATAACTTTAGTGAGATCACTTATCATTCTTCTAAACTGTAGGCAATGTGGATTTAGGCCAAGATTATCGCTCTGAGGGTACAGAGAGGGATATTCCCATGGACAATGTGTGGGAAGATGAGGCAAGGAAACTGGGATTTTTATTCTGGGGAGGATGGGGATTGAGCTGGATTAGAAGTCAGGCCTGCTATCCCAGGGATGAGTGTGGAAGCTGCTGCCAGTTAGGAAGGTCTAACTCTATGCACTGGCTTGAGTGGCCATTAGTTGGCCATCACATCCGTTCCTGTGATGCACTGCCTTCCGACAATAATTGAAAATAAAAAGATTCATGATTCAGTTGGATGATGGCAAACCGTCGCGCAAACCAGCCGCCCATCCATTGACTCTGTCCATACTTCACGCTGCCTCAGAAAAGCAGCCAGCATAATCAAGAACCCCACACATCCTGGACATTCTCTCTCCTACCTTCTTCTGTTGGGAAAAAGATACAAAAGTATGAGGTCATGCACCAAGCAACTCAAGAACAGCCTCTTCCCTGCTGCTGTCAGACTTTTGAATGGACCTGCCTTGCATTGAGTTGATCTTTCTCTACACCCTAGCTATGACTTTAACACTACATTCTGCACCCTCTCCTTTCCTTCTCTGTGAACGGTATGCTTTGTCTGTGTAGCGTGCAACAAACTACACTTTTCACTGTATCCCAATACATGTGACAGTAATAAATCAATCAACCAATCAATTTTCAATATTTTTATGTTTAATAAAGAGAAATGTTCGTGGAAAATGACCAAAAAAAGGCACCTCAGGGGTGCTGACGGTCTGGAATGACAGACTGGGAGGCAGGTTGCCTCCCATCCTTTAAAAAGGACCTGGATGAGTACTTGGCACGTCACAACATTCGAGGCTGTAGGTCAAGTGTCGGCAAGTGGGATTAAGTGGGCTGGTCAGGGCATTTCATGTGTCGGTGCAAATCCGATGGGCCGAAGGGCCTGTTCGGCACTGTGGGATTCTATGATTCTGTGAACCTGATATCCATGTCCTGTTAATATTTCTCCACTGTGCACAGCAGTGTGCTGGAGACTGATCGTTAATCCCTGGGGACCCCAGGCCAATCCTGGAGAGATGGCAGCTCTATCCATGAACAAATGAAAAAAAATGGTGAACATAGGTTTGAGATGCTGATATCAAGTGTGATTTGTCCTCCTGCTCTCATGGAGATGTTGAATACCTATTTCAAATGGGTCATCACTTCCTTTAAAACGGTGGAGAAAGAATTTCAAAATACAAAGAAAATTACAGCACAGGAACAGGCTCTTTGCCCTTCCAAGCCTGCACCGAACATCTACCTGACTGATCTTAAACCCCCTACCCTTCTGGGAACCATATCCCTCTATTCCCTTCCAATTCATGTATTTGTCAAAATGCCCCTTAACACTCACTATCATATCCGTTTCCACTACCTCCCCCCGGCAACAAGTTCCTGGCAGCCACTACTCTCTGTGTAAAAAATCTGCCTCGTACATCTCCTTTAAACATTGCCCCTCGCATCTTAGACCTGTGCCCCCTAGTAATTGACTCCTCCACCCTGGGGAGAAAGCTTCTGACTATCCACTCTGTCCATGGAAACGGATACGATCATAATCTTGTAGATTTCTATTATGTTGCCCCTCAACCTCCGTCGTTCCAGTGAGAACAAACCAAGTTTCTCTAACCTTTTCTCATAGCTAATGCCCTCCATAACAGGCAACATCCTGGTAAATCTTTTCTCCAAAGCCTCCACATTTTGTTTTGGTTTTGTACCTATCGCACAGTAAAATCTCTAGCCTGTAGCCCCTAGTGGGTGGATGTTCAAAAAACTTAAGTTACTCTAATTCTGCCAATTCATTTAGAGAAGCCAAATGAGAGAAAGTTATCTAACTTGACACAGATAACAGGGTGAAATTTGACCAATGAACCTATTCTGAAATCATGTCTTTCAGGAATATCTTGCTGCTTAAAGTGAGTGGAATCCATTCCCACAACTGACCGGTGCTACCTAATATCCATTGCCACAATAGTGTGCACAGTGATGCACCATGCCTTTAAGAAATGCATCTTAATCATGTTTCTTTGCAGGATTTTGTTGGTGCTGTGTGGTCTGCAGCTGGTGTCCTCCAATTGTTAGTGAAGCAATTTAATGAACACCATGCTGATTTTAATCTGAACTAATGCAAGGTCCTGTGGTCTTTTAGAGTTTGCTGAGTGGAACTTGGTTTGAGGATAATTGACAGGTCAGATGGTATAAAGAACAAAGAACAGTACAGTCAGGAACAGTCACTTTGGCTCACCAAACCTGCAGTAATCACACTGTCCTATTTAGACCAACTGCTGTAATCCTCTATTGCCCGTCTGTTCATCTCTCTATCCAGATAATTCTTAAATGTGGCTAACCTACCTGCCTCAACACCTTACTTGGCAGTGCATTCCAGGCTCCCACTACCCTCTGTATAAAAACCTTCTCCCACATATCTCCATTGAATCTTTCCCTCTTTACGTTGATCTTGTGCCCCTTGTAATTGTCATTTCTGCCCTGGGAAAAAAGCTTCCAACTGTTCATCTTACCTATGCATCTCATAATTTTATAAACTTCTATTGGGTCGCCCCTCAGCCTCCATCTTTCGAGGAAGAAGAGTCTCAGTTTCTCCAACCTCTTCTCATAGCTAATGCCCTCCTTATTTGGCAACGTGATGGTAAATCTTTTCTGTATCAATGTCTTTCTGTCAGGTGACAACTATTATTTTCACAGAGCATTCCAAGTTTTCAATTTTGTTTTTTAGTTGTTGTTAGAAGCTGATGGAAGAAAGTAGTGTCTCTCTCTGTCTCAGTCTCTCAAGAGGCTTTTGGAAAGTTCCAAGAGTGGGACGGCTCAGAGATTAAAGAAACATTTGAAGGATGAATTGACATTTAAAAGCCGCAAAATCCAGCATCATGTGAGTATATTTGTTTTTGTACCAAGACTGAAGAAGGGTGAATGTCTATAGGATGGTACTTAACTTGGAACAACAGAGATAGTTAGCTGTTAGGAGCTATAGTGTGCTATATTTAATATTTATAAAAGATAAAAGTTATACTGGTTCTTTCTGTTATGTTCTAACTGTGTTCTTAAATACACTTTGTCTAGTAAAAGTTCCCCAGTGAGTCACTTGAATCATACCCGAGAGAAACATCCTCATGTTCATCAATATTAAAATCAAATGTAAAACTTAGGAACCAGGCTAACTTCACAAAACACATGGAGTTTCTGTCCTGGGTCTTAACAGCACCAGTCATGTAACAAGAGGACTCTCCGGAGCAGCGATAATAGTCTCTCCCTCAATGTCAACAAAACAAAGGAGATAGTCATTGACTTCAGGAAGCGTAGTGAAGAACATGCCCCTGTCTACGTCAACAGGGATGAAGTAGAAATGGTCAAAAACTTCAGGTTCTTTGGTGTCCAAGTCTCCAATAACCTGCTCTCATCCCCCTATGTCAACACTATAGTTAAGAAAGTCCACCACCCTCTATTTTCTCAGAGGACTAAGGAAATTTGGGATTCAGCTACGACCCTTAACAACTTTTACAGATGTACCATAGAAAGCATTCTTTCTGGTTGTATCATAGCTTGGTATGTTTCCTACTCTGTTCAACACCGCAAGAAATTACAAAGGGTCATGAATGTAGTCCAATCCATCACGCAAACCAGCCTCTCATCCATTGACTCTGTCTACACTTCCCATTGTTTCAGAATAGCAGGCAGTATAATCAAGGACCCCACACAACCTGGACGTTCTCTCTTCCATCTTCTTCCTTTGGGAAAAAGATACAAAAGTCTGAGGTCACTCTAGAACAGTTTCTTCTCTGCTACCATGAGATTTCTGAATGGATCTACCTCTCACTGAGTTGATCTTTCTCTACATCCTAGTTATGACTGTAACACTACATTCTGGACTCTCTCCTTTCCTTCTCTGTGAGCTTTGTCTGAATGAGCTTCAGCTTTATGAGCTCTATGAGCTTTCTCTATGCTTTGCCTGTACAGCACGCAGGAATAATCCATTTCACTGTATGCTAATAGATGTGACAATAATAAATCAAATCAAATCAAAATCAAATCTTGAGAGTTGAGATATATATATATGTCTTTCTTGCATGCCCAAGCATGAGATGCTCTCACCTTTCCAAAGGTGGACTGGGAAAATACTTCTGAACATGGGAATTGTCGGATGAGGAAGTGCCAGTTAGTTCGCCTCTTACCTCCCTGCCAGTCACATTTGAAATGACAGGGCTGTTTCTTAACCCATCAGTCTCAATGTGTTCACGGCAGGCTGAGAAAAACTTATGACATCGGACCAAATGCGAATTGCATTTAACTTTATTTATTAGTGTCACAAGTAGACATACCTTAACACTGCAATGAAGTTTCATTGAAAAATGAATAAATTTTCCACAGGTAATTCGGTCCATAATTTGAGCACGCATTCGGCAGGTGGTGCGGGTACAGCTCTTGGATGTTGATTCATGGGTTGCCTGGTACCTCATGGCGTATATGAGTGCTTTATGTGGACCACCTGAAGGGCACCATGACAGCTCAGAGACTATCGATGTGGCTGTGCAGACACTTGGAATTGGGCCGTGTCTGCGGGAGTTTGCGCGTTCTCCCCGTGGTTGCGTGGGTTTTCTCCGGGCACTCCGGTTTCCTCCCACAACCCAAAAATTCGCTCTTAGGCTGATTGGGTAACAAATTGTCCCTATGGTGAAAATTTTCCAAATTAGGATTAATATATATATTATATAGGACTATTAAAATAGGATAATGATTTGGTATTACGGTGGTGCGGGCTCGTTGGGCCGAAGGGCCTGTTTCCCGTGCTGTGTTGCTTTAAAAAAAAAAAAAAGTTACTGTGAAAATCTCCTAGTTGCCACACTCCAGCGCCTGTTAGGGTGCACTGAGGGAGAATTTAGCATGGCCAATGTGTCTAACCAGTAAATTTTTCAGACTACGCTTGTGGGGTATTTTAGGACGAGGGGGTCACAGTCTTTGGATAAGTGGTAGCAAATTTAAAACAGGATTGAGGAGAAACTACTTCTCCCAAAGGGTTGTGAATCATGGAATTTGCTACCCCAAAGTGCATATAGGTGCTGGAACAGTGAGTAAATTTAAGGAAGAGTTAGACAGATTTTTAATTGGTAATGGGTTGAAGGATTATGGGGAGAAGGCAGGGAAATGGGAATGAGGAGCATATCACCCATGATCGAATGGTGGAACAGACTTGATGGGCTGAATGGCCTTATTCTGCTCCTCTACTTTATGAACTGAGAGGAAAGCAGAATACACGGAAGAAAACAATGTAAACACAGGGAGAATGTGCAGACTCCACACAGACAGGGACCCAGGCTGGGAATCGAACCCAGGTTCCTGGCGCTGTGAGGCAGTTTCACTGTGCCACCGTACCATGAGAATTGTGGGGACTCCGGATCTGGGGAGCCAAGCCTTTGAAGATACCTAATCCATTCTGTCCCATTCCATTGGAATGGATGACAGCCGTGCCCGACAGCCGGAAACTCAGGGTTTGAGTCCCGCTCCAGGACATGATGATTATGGAAGATGGGCTCAGAATGCGGCCAACCAAGTTGATTATTAACCTGCAAATCCTTCCAACGCATGCCAACGGCAGGGGATAAGAGGGTTTCCGGGTTAGCTGTGTAATGGAAAGAAAGTTGGAAGCTTTACCAACTCTATCCACTGCTCCAGGCTACAACATGCATGTAAAAGTGTACGTTGCCATAGCAAATCAGGCTCCCTGAGTGAACTAAACACACCAGTGCACTTCATTTCCCATACATAAATAATGAACTTACCACAGCGTTCGAGGCGAGTGGACTGTCTTGGTCCAAAGCGACCATACTCTCAGTATGGCAGCTAGCTGCTAAGAATCCGAAACTTCAGTCTTCTCCTGTCTTTTCCACAGTGCCGTCAGTTTTTAGTCAAACTTTCTGCAAGATGCAGAAGCCAGACTTGGCAATGACTCCTGCCAAGCTCAAATGAACAGAGCTGTTAACAGCAGCAGCGCGGGCAAAAAAAACCCACTGGAATGTTTTCATTGTTGTCTGAAACACGCTGGTTCTGACATGCTGTCTGAATGTAAAACAGTCTCTGCCCGCGCTGCACTCTTAAATATTTAACCATTTGAGACCCATGTTCCATTCATTGGGGGTGATTTGGATAACTGGGCTGGGAACAGCTGGGCGAGGTTGCCACGTGTGTGTGCCCGCTGCCTGTCTGTTCCTTTTTTTTATTCATTCATGGGACATGGGCTTTGCTGGCTAGGCCAGCATTTATTGCCCATCCCTCATCATCCTTGAGGAAGTGATGGTGACCTGGCTTCTCGAATTGCTGCAATTCATGGCTGTGTGGGACCTGAGTTACTTTGAGGCCAGGGTTTAGAACATAGAACATAGAACATTACAGCACAGAACAGGCCCTTCGGCCTTCGATGTTGCGCCAACCAATATAAAAAGCAATGCCCCTCCAAACTAAACCATTCTCTTCTCTTCCATATACTTATCAACTAACCTCTTAAACGCCACCAAACTTGGCGCATCTACAACTGCTGAAGGCAGGGCATTCCACTCCCGAACCACCCTTTGGGTAAAGAACCTACCTCTGATATCCGTCCTATAACTATCACCCCTTAATTTAAAGCTGTGTCCCCTCGTGCTAGCTTTTTCCATCCTAGGAAAAAGGCTATCACTGTCCACCCTATCTAAACCTCTAATCATCTTATATGTTTCGATTAGGTCCCCTCTTAGCCGCCTCCTTTCTAACGAAAACAACCTCAAATCCCTCAGCCTCTCTTCATAAGACCTGCCCTCCATACCAGGCAACATCCTGGTAAACCTCCTCTGTACCCTCTCCAATGCCTCCACATCTTTCTTATAATGTGGGGACCAGAACTGCACACAATACTCCAAGTGCGGCCGCACTAGAGTTTTGTACAGTTGCAACATGATGCTGCGGCTCCTAAATTCAATCCCCCTACCAATAAAAGCTAAGACTCCATATGCCTTCTTAACAACCTTCTCGACTTGACTGCCTACTTTCAGGGATAAACTACAGGGTTTCAACTACAGATTCAGTCAATCATAGATTCATAGGGGTTTACAGCATGGAAACAGACCCTTCTGCCCAATTTGTCCATGCTGCCCAGTTTTTAACCACTAAGCTAGTTCCAATTGCCCGCGTTTGGCCGATATCCCTCTATATCCATTCTACCAACGTAACTGAATAAATGCATTTTAAAAGACAATATTGTACCCCCCTCTATTACCACCCCTGGCAGCTTGTCCCAGGCACTCACCACCCTCTGTGTGAAAAAATTGCTCCTCTGGACACTTTTGTATCTCTCTCCTCTCATCTTAAACCAAGCTCTTTAGTTTTAGACTCCCCTACTATTTAGGGGAGTTTAGTCCCCTATTTAGTTGATAAGTCCCCTATTTAGTTGATAAGTATATGGATGAGAAGGGAATGGTTTAGTTAGGAGGGGCATTGCTTTTTATTTTGGTCGGCACAACATCGAAGGCCGAAGGGCCTGTTCTGTGCTGTATTGTTCTATGTTCTATGTTCTATGTTCTACTGTTGGGAAAAGATGTTGACTACCTAGTTAATCTGTGCCCCTCATTATTTTATAGACCTTTATAAGATCACCCCTCAGCCTTCTATGCTCCAGGGAAAGAAGTCCCAGTCTATCCAGCCTCTCCTTATAACTCAAACCAGTTTGAAACCTGTCACGGGCACCATGTGAGGTGGACTGGTTCCCGCAGAAGCCATCCCCACCCCCCCACTTCTTGCTTTCAGACAACCACGCAACCTCAAACAGATCATTGTTCGCAGCAAACTACCCAACCTTCAGGAGTACAGTGACCACAATACCACACAACCCTGCCACAGCAACCTCTGCAAGACATGCCGGATCATTGACATGGACGACATTGTCAAACATGAGAATACCATTCACCAGGTGCACGGTACATACTCTTGCAACTCGGCCAACATTGTCTACCTAATACGTTGCAAGAAAGCATGTCCCGAAGCATGGTACATTGGGGAGACCATGCAGACACTACGACAGCGGATGAATGAACATCGCTTAACAATCACCAGGCAAAACAGTTCCCTTCCTGTGGGCGAACACTTCAGCAGTCACGGGCATTCGACCTCCGACCTTCGGGTAAATGTTCTTCAAGGGGGCCTTCACGACACACGACAGCGCAGAGTCACTGAGCAGAGACTGATAGCCAAGTTCCGTATACATGAGGACAGTCTTAACAGGGATCTTGGCTTCATGTCACACTATCTGTAACCCATGTGACTTGCCTGGGTTAGCAAAAAACCTCACTTACTGTGCTGTGTGGAGACAATACACATCCCTCTAACCTCTGCTGTTAGCCACTTTAAGACTTGAATGGCAGGTTAAGTGTAAGGATTCGCATTCTAATCAGCAATCTGTAAGCTGTCTGTGCTGATATGCGTGCTTTTGGAGACCAGAACACCTCATTCTCCTGATGAAGGCCACAAAGGCCGAAAGCTCACAGATTTACTATCAAATAATTCGGTTGGATTTAAAATTGGTATTGTCAAACTTTACTGAGTTTTCCCACAGAAGCTGACAGGAAGGTAGGATGGGGGGTGAAATCCTCCATGGGCCCAACCAAAATCCAAATGGAGGGTTTCCAAGACTGGGAGTGATGGACCAGGGGTATTATCATAGAGTTGCCATAGAACCCTATAGTGCAGAAAGAGGCCCTTCGGCCCATTGAGTATGCACCAACCACAATCCCACTCAGGCCCTACCCCCTTATCCCTCCATATTTTACTCACTAATCCCTCTAACCTAAGCATCTTAGGACACTAAGGGACAATTTTAGCATGGTGAATCAACCTAACCAGCACTTCTTTGGACTGTAGACGGAAACTGGGGCACCCAGAGGAAACTGGAGCACCCGGAGGAAACCTATCATTAGTCTATTAATCCAGAAAGTCAGCTAATATGCTGGGGACCCGGGTTCAAAACCCACCATGGCAGATGGTGGAATTTGAATTCAATTAAAAATAAAAGTCCGGAATTAAGAATCTATTGATGGCCATTGTTGGAAAAACCCATCTGGTTCACTAATATCCTTCAGGGAAGGAAATCTGCTGTCCTTACCTGATCTGGTCCACCTTTTGTATCACAGCTTGGTATGGCTCCTGCTCTGCTCAACATCGCAAGAAACTACAAAAGGCCATAAAATATAGCCTAATCCATCACGTAAACCAGCCTCCCATCCAATGACTCTGTCTACACTTTCTGCTGCCTCGACAAAGCAAACCAGTATAATTTAGGACCCCTGCACCTGGATATTCTCTCTTCCACCTTCTTCCATTGGGAAAATGATACAAAAGTCACATATCATCCAAATCAAGAGTATTTTCTTCCCTGCTGCCATCAGACTTGTGAATGGACCCTATCTTGCATGAAGTTGATCTTCCCCTATATCCAAGCTATGACTGTAACATTACGTTCTGCATTCTCTGCTTTCCTTCTCTGTGAATGGTATGCTCTGTTCGTTTAGCATGCAAGAAATAATACTTTTCACTGTATGTTAACACATGTGACAATAAAAAAATCAAAACAAATCAAATCAAAAGAGCCACAGTAATGTGATTGATTCTCAACTGCCCTCAGGCAACTGGGGATGAGCAATAAATACTGTCCAGCCAGTGACGCCCATGTCCGACAAATGAATAAAACAGACATTTTAAGAGCAGGTTGTCTGAGGGCCATTGGTTAGGCCACTCACTGTCTGCTGCAATGTGAGCAATGTGGCAGGAACTGTAGCAATAAGGTCACTACATCTGTCGCAGGATCCAAAAAACAGGCAAACACTCTGGTCAACAACAGCAGTAGCAAGCCCTCCGGTCACCACGCTCAGGACCCCATCCAAGATGGCAGCATCGTGAATGTCAAGCGACGCAGCACCATTTTCAGGCCTCTACCTCATGTTTCTATCTAGGCCCAGTGGTGTGCACAGTTCTGGAAGCTCCTCATCCTCGTTCTGATGATTGTATCGTGAAACATGAAGCTGCACAGTGCCAAGGTCAGTCACACATTTTATGTAAGCTATTTTGTCATGAACCCACCATGAACCCAAGACAACAATAGCCCACCGCAGCATGTCATTTGAATTTTTAGAAATGATCAAGGCCAGCTCAAATATCATGATGGTGGATGCAGTTCCATTTTAATCCACACCCTTCTTTAATTTTACCATCACCCTCTCCCCTATCCACCCCTCCCCACCCCCATTCTTCTCACCTCACCGCCCTTCCCCACAGATCTCTTCCCTGCAGTCCCCTCCCCCAGTACCCCCACCCGGTAGCCTCCTCCCTACAGCCTCTCTCTCCCGCAGCCCTCCTTCCCCCTCAGCCCCCTTCCCTGCAGCTCTCACTCCCTGCAGCCCCCTCCCACGCAGCTCCCCTCTCCCACACTCCCCTCCCTGCAGCTCCCCTCCCCAGAGCTTCCCTCCCCTGCAGCCCTGCTCTGTCTCAGCCCCCTCCCTGCAGCCCCTTCCTGCAGTCCCTCTCCCCCCACAGCTCCCTCTGTCTCAGCCCCCTCCCGCAGCCCTCTAGCTCAGCCCCCCCCTGCAGCCCTCCCTGCAGTCCCTCTCCCCCCACAGCCTCCCTCTGTCTCAGCCCCCTCCTTGCAGTCTCCTCCCCTGCAGCCCCCCTCACCTGCAGACCCCCTCCCCTCCAGCCCCTTTCCTCCGCAGCACTCCCCCCTTCCAGTTTATCCAGTTTGAAGAAAGCAGGCCAGATGATTGCAATTAACATTTTTTTAATAAAAAAAACACTTAACATATTTTAGTTTAAAAATAAATACGTGATGCTACAGAATAATTAACTACACAAAATAATATCGTTAATATTTTTTAACAATTATGAACAGAGAGACAGTAGCACCAATAAATATACTTTAAGTGACAAAAAAATATACTAAAAATGTGACTATAAACATTGCGCAAAGAATCACTGGTTGTGGATTTTTCTCTTGTCCGTTCCTTCTTTTTATATATAACTGGCTGAATCAAAAAGGTCGATCCAACCATTTTTTTCTCTTTATTTCTAGTACACAGCAGTTCATAGAAATTGGGTTTTCTTTTGTCTGTCAAACCTCAGCTTTTCAGTGAGGGCGACGGGGGCGGGGTTTCTTGGAAAAGAACGGCAGCTATGGGAGAGGGGACCCCCCCGCAACTGTTGTCGGCGTTTCCTACCTCAAGCTGTGAAACAACACCCGGTGGAAGTGCCAAATGAGAGAAGGACAATCAGAATGGGGCAGGCACCCCCTTTCCCCCACCGCATTCCCCCCTCCCCACCTATTTTGGATCCACACCTTGGGGCTTTGCTAATCGATGTAAATGGTTCCAAAGCGTTGGTGATGGGGATGTCTCTGGCCCCTTTAATCTTTGTCCCAGGCATTCGATCACCTGCTGGGGGATGGCACAGCAGTTGACGCTGTTGCCTCGCAGCGCTGGGGACCGGGGGTTCGATTCCTGGCTCGGGTCACTGCCTGTGTGGGTGTCTGCACATCCTCCTTGTGTCTGCGTGGGTTTCCTTTGGGTGCTCCGGTTTCCTCTCCCACACTCCAAAGATGTGGATGGATTGGCTATGCTAAACTGACCTCGAGTGTCAAGGAGACTAGCTGGGGTAAATGCGTGAAGGTTAAGGAGATAGGGATTTGATGGAATTGTGGTCGGTGTAGACTCGATAGACCAAATGGCCTTCTTCTGAATTGGATTCAATGTATCCCCCGACCATTCTGAGTGAGCCAACTTATTGCTTGTGTCCGTGTATGTGTGTGTTGCTTGTGGAGGAATGTGTTTCAATTCACGTGATAGGTTTGGTGCAGGAGTTGTGTGTGGGAGACAATGTAGAGGGTGGCTCCTCCCAACGGGTGCCAAGGCAGTGGGCGTCCTTCCCGCCATATTTCCTTCTCTTCAGCTACGAGCATGGTCAGGGGGTGAGAGGTGGGGGATTGGGGGGGTGAGAGGAGGAGGGGTAGGAGTTGCATTGAGAAAGATGGGTTGAGAACTGGGAGCAAGGGGTGGGCTGGAGAGCAATGAACGAGTCGCAACAGGGAGCGGCCGCGTGAATTGTCATGACAACTGGACAACGTACACTTAACACTGCTTCACGAGATTGACTTCTGCTGCGTTGAAGACTCAAATTTACACATTATATTCTTACCTATTTTCACGCACTGTCCACCCCCTTTCTCCCCCTTCCCCCCCGCCGCCCTCAACACACACACACACACATACACACACACACAAACAAAAATCCCAGAGGGATACGGATTCGGGATTTATGGAGCTCCAGTGATATTATCTTCAATAGGCGGGTGCTGCTATTTGGCACTGGGTCTGGCGCCAGTCCTGGTATCCGATTGCTTGTTTGGGTTGCCTTCGTCCACAGCGGGAGGTTCCGTCGTTATGGATGGGCCAAAATGGTGCCATCATGACCGCACTCCCCCGCCTCTCCCCCCCCTTCTTATTTAATGGAATCCACGCTCTTCACAAACGCCATAATGATGGCGTTCAGTCCACCGCCAGGGATTTTCAGTCCCCTCCCCCCCGGGCTCGCTTGCATGGATTGTTTGCTGTGACCTAACAGTTTGGAACGCCAGAGAACTCCAACCGACCGCAAGGTTCTTGTCTCGGGTTCAGCCACCATTTGCCGCCCGGTCTGACAAGCTGGGAGTGGACATGTTCTAACTTTCAGGCAGGATATTGCCTCACGGCAGAGCTATGGCAACACACACAACACCCCCACCCACCCACTTTGCGACATCCTTACCCATCTATCAATTTTCAATGATAAAATCAATTGACATAAGATCACAGCCAGAGGTCACATGCTTTGGAGGAGACACCAATAGGCCGCCGCTGAATAAACTAAAACCATTTGCTGCAGTTTAGGTGGGATAGTGAAGAGTGTTTATGATCCCGAATAAATCCAGGCAATTGGCTCCCCATACAAGACAGTATCTGGCCTTGAAAAGTGGCCAAAGTGGCCAGGCCAGCAGTGAAACACACACATGTACAGTCTCCTTTCCCACAGAATGTGCCAGTCTTGCTCACTCCATTGTCGGATCGCAGACCTCCACGGACATTTTTTTTTTGTCGCCCCTCTTGCCCGCTCGTGGGCACCTGGTGCTCTCCTTTGCCAGGATATCCCGCTCCATCCGACGTTTCCCTGACCCAAGTTTCCGTGACTCCTCGGCAACCGAGTTCGGGCAGCTGGAGGGGCCAGGTTGGGGGAAGGGTCTTCCAAACAAAGAGGAGTTTGACAGATATGTCGGTGGCACGGGTTGCCAGTGGGCTCCTGTCTCTGCGAAGTTCAGCCTTTCCACGTTCTGTGGCTTGAGAGCCAACAGGCGTGGCGCCACGGGATTGACGCCATTCCAACAGTATTGTCTTCTTAAAGGAAAAGCAGAATCCTGAGGCGTATTTTAGGATTTCATGCGCGCTCTTCTCTGAAGCCCAACCCTTCCAACCAGAACATCTCATTTACCATTCCCGGGAAAATCTTGGGTCCTACGACATGAAGCTCTAATGCGGTCTGTATATTAATATATAACATAGATTTCCATTCTTCGAAGAAGTCTGTCGCCAGCCTTGTGTTTTTCTATATATATATATAGCTTTATATTATATATATATATTTATATATATCTTTTAAAAAATGACCCAGAAATCCCGGATGCATCACTTTGCCATCAGTTTTCCAAGTAATTTTCTCAGCTTTGTTTAGCAGCATGTCTTCTGAATAATACTAGGCCTTTCAATAATAATATCGGCACAAATCACAGAAGGCCTTCTTCCCAGGAATGACTCTTTTTGTTTATGTTTTCCTCCAGACATCTTATTGAATTCAAAGTGCTGTGCTCATTCTATCCTTCATGTCTATGTCTTCTTCTTTTATCGAAAAAAAAACAAGACGCATTTTTTTAAAAAAAGACAACAATTAGAAACCGACAGAAATTATATCTTGTTTCGATACTTCCACTCATCTCCTGGGTTTTTCACACCTGCGAGAGAGGAGGAGGGAAAAAAACAGGGGGTCAGTTGCATTTTGACAATAGCGAACCGCTCCTCAGTACTTTGACAGTTTTAGCTGCACTCTTGACAAGAATTGCCTCACGTCTGCTCTTTCCTCTCTATGATGTGGAGATGCCGGCTGGGGTAAACACATTAAGAAGTCTTACCACACCAGGTTAAAGTCCAATGCACCCCTGCCCTTTCCTCTCTATCCAGCCTCTTTCCCTTGGCTTGCGGCCTATTTCTGCAAGCGAGCCTGACCAACGAGGCCAGGTTCACCCATTGCCAGCAGAAAGCAAGCTCAAGTGGGCCATTTTTGTTAGAGTGATTGGAACAGCTAGTTTAAAGTTCAGCCAGCTTTCTTTTAGGATCTGGAACAAGATGGGTACAATTTTGTCTTATAAAAAGCATTTAGACTGTTGCATGGGCCAAATGCGGGCAATTGGGATTAGCTTAGGGAGTTTAAAACAAAAGGCAGCATGGACAAGTTGCGAAAGGGCCTGTTTCCATGCTGTAAACCTCTATGAAAGTAGGGCGGGGTGGCACAGTGGTTAGCACACCTACCTCACAGTGCTCGGGACCCAGGTTCAATTCCCGGCTTGGGTCACTATCTATGCGGAGCCTGCATGTTCCCCCCGTGTCTGTGTGGGTTTCCTCCGGGTGCTCTGGTTTCCTCCCATAGTTCAGAAGACGTAGTGGTTAGGTGCATTGGCTATGTTAAATTCTCCCTCAGTACACCTGAACAGGTGCCAGAGTGCAGTGACTCAGGGATTTTCAAAGTAACTTCATTGATATGTTAATGTAAGCCTATTTACACTAATATAAATAAACTTGGAATGTGACAAGAGGCTGGAGCTGAGAGAGATATCAGCTAGAATTTGGCTGTTCATGCCAATTGGGTGCTTTGGTCCCCTCCGCCGTGTGCCCCTCTCCATGGGTTTTCCCACTGACAGCGGTCAGATAGAGAATCCCAGACAACGTTGTCACCTCACACTGGTGGGAAGCATCTGGATGTCTGGGACTTGCTGCTGTGGGAGGTAGCGGAAGCAGATACGATAGTGACTTTTAAGGGACAAATACATAAACAGGATGGGGATGAAGGGATGTGTCCTCGGAAGGGTAGGGGGTTTTAGTTAAGTTGGGCAGCATATTCAGTGCAGGCTTGGAAGGCCGAAAGGCCTGTTCCTGTGCTGCAATGTTCTCTGTTTGTTTATATATGATTAGCAATGGCAAATCTGGTTACCCTATAGTAACCTCTGCCTATTTCTTCCCGTAACACACAATATTTATTTTTGATTGCAACCTCGCAGTCTGTCAGTGTGCAGCTAAAATGGCCACGTATTTTTCCCACAGGCAAACCTTCATTTAAAGGGACACCATTCTCATGAACTTTGGTCATGTTCCTTGCAAGCAGCAATTATATACAATAGATTTAATGACGCATTCTGTTGGGATGTGTCTGGCTGAGTTTGTACAGCTGGAATGAACTAGTTTGACATGATCTTTCCCAGAGAACGATGTCCCTTTAAATACCGTATCATTAGTCAATTGCATCTCACTTGAATACCAGTGTTACTATTGGCTGAAAGCAGTTTGACAGAGTCACCCTGAAGGGGAGGGGATTTGTCTGATCTTGAATGGGAAGATGGTTCTGACTGCGAGCCTACTGCGAGCATGGTGTACACCATCTTGCACGCCAAGGTTCAGACGTGAACAACCGCCGATGTTCCTGTCCCGTGGCATCGTTCCATTGTCACATGCATCTTGCCCTCACACAAAGACCCACAAGAGATGCTGAACTGGATTTTCCCACCGCGTTCGCCCCAAGACTAGAAGATTCCACCCCAGATCAGTGGATCTTTGCATGGTCCGCGTCCCGTCTGCTACAACTCCCGCGGCAGGCGGGACTGGAAAATTCTATCCATTTTCTTAAACACAGGATAAAGGAGGAAGGCAAAGACTAAATACAAACAAAAATTATTGGAATACATTTTCAACTTAGGTTGTTTCCTTTCATGAACAACAATTGTCGGCTAGACTGTCACCATGGAAATGAGGAGATGCCCTATGCCTGTCTGTGAGGGAAAATATCTACTGCTCCAGACAGGTTAGGGGATCGTATCGAATGATATAGCACAGAGAGAGACCATTTAACCCATCACACATGTACTATCCCATTGAAAAAGCTTTCCAATTCATTCCACTCTTCCTGCTTTCCCTCCCTGTCACTTTTCCCCACCAATGTGAAGCATTTATCTAAATCCCTTTTCAAAGTTATTACTGAATCTGCTGCCCTGTTCAGATAGTGCACTCTGGATGAGGGCGACTCTCTGCGCAGAAAATAGGAGCAATCTGAGAAGATGTGGCATCTGCTCAGAGCCATGGGACAACAGCAATCATTTGTTGAGTAGTTCTGGTGGTGGATAACAGGTTAACACGCTTATCTAGAATGAGGGGAACCATTTTAGGTCAACACAAGGGGCAAGGGGCATTGTGGGAACAGGATTTCCTGTGGGTGACACGTCTGCTATTTATGAGCAAACTCAATGAGATAAAGAAAAGGTTTCGGCGATTGTACAAGCCCGCAGTGTGATAGTTTTCTATTGCTTTCACTGGATGTCAAATAGATGTCGGCAGCACATTGGCACAATGGTGAGGATTGTTCTCTCACAGCGCCAAGTTCGATTTGATTCCTGGTCTTGGGTAACTGTGCGGAGTCTGCACATTCTCCCCATGTCTGCATGGGTTTCCTCTGGGTGCTCCCTTTTCCTCCCACAGTCAGAAAGAGGTGCACTGGCCATGCTAAATTCTCTCTCAATGTATCTGAAGAGATGTCGGAGTATGGCGACTCGGGGATTGTCGCAGTAATTCCATTGTAAATCTACTTTGACAGTAATAAAATCAAGAAATAAGAAATAAGGACAGCTTAGGAAGTGGAAATGAGTTTTTGAGGGTGAGCTTGTCTCCCTCACCTCAATATCCACGGGTCTCAACTCCAGCACTGAAGAGGAACAAAAGAGACCACCCAAAGTTTTGTGGTGATGTCCAGCATGTCCAAGAACCCTGACATGTTTATTCTCCTCAAACCTTCCTCAGGACGTGCACGTTAGGTTGATTGGCCATGCTAAATTGCCCTGTACCATTGCGGGGACCAGCAGGGTAAATATATGAGGTGAGGGGGATAGGGCTTGGGTGGATTGTAGTTGGGGCAGACTGGATGGACTGAATAGCCTCATCTGCATTGTTGGGATTCTAAGAAGATCAAAGAACTGCAATGGGAATGTGGATGTGTTAGGAAGGGGGTGAATTATTAAGAAAAACACAGCAATAATTGGCTATCTAACTGGAGCTGCCCTCGTAATACAGTTGGCAAAGATCATCTTCTTGATCCCATTAATCTCATTTTAAACCTTTCTTTCTCCTTTCCATGTCTTCCTCATTCCCTTATTCCTACGCTGCCACCCTCCCCCTTCTAGTTCTTCGCTCCCTTTTACTCGCAATTCCTCCTCTGCTCCGTGTTTTGCTCCCCCACCTTGTTATTCCCCCTGGAGCCACAGGCTCCTGGCATGAGATCTGCCTGCCTGTCACAAGGTAACGTTAATGATTGAAAGACAAATAAAAAAAATAATTTCCACTTCCATTAAAACCACTAATGAAGTCCTTCCAGTTTATTCCATGTGATTACTTCCAAACATTCTGCCCTTTTGTGTAAACTCTCATCGCAAATACCTGCTACGGCTATCAAAGAGCTAATAAAACAGCTTGAAAGAATGTTCGCACATTCCAGCAATGCCCGAGGCCAGTTTAATCACCCGAGGTCCAAAGGTTCCATGTATATTCCACTTGCTAGATGGCCTACTCCTGCTCCTATTTCTTATGTTCTTATGTATTTGACAAAGTGGGACTTGCTCATTCACTTCGTCGAGCCATTAACTGTGATCACCTGCACAAAAGGGAACAGGCCAAGCTCCTGTTGTTTGTGACCGCTACGATCTCTCAACCACAATTTTAATGCATGTGGTGAACTCCTCAGGTTTGGGTGTTTTAAGAGCATAAGAAATAGGAGCAGGAGTAGGCCATCCAGCCCTTCGAGCCTGCTCTGCCATTCAATAAGATCATGGCTGATCTGCAGTGGTTCAGTACCACTTTCACCTTTCTCCCTGTAACCCTTAATTCCCGTGTCAATCAAAAACCTATCCACTCTTGACTTCAATATATTCAGCGAGGAAAACTCCACCACTTCATCAGGCAGAGAATTCCAAAGATTCACCACCCTTTGAGTGAAGAAATTCCTCCTCAACTCTGATACCACCACCACCTACCCGCCCCCTCCCCCCAAAAATTTTGAGGCTGTGCTCTCTAGTCCTGCTATCTTTGCTAAACGGGAAAAGTCTCTCAAACTCTACCCTATCCATCCCCTTCATTATCTTATACGTCTCTATAAGATCCCCTCTCAGCCTTCTAAACTCCAACAAGTACAAACCTAGCCTATTTAGTCTCTCCTCATAATTCAATGCCCTCATCTCCGGTATCAGCCTAGTGAACCTTTTTCTTATTTTCTTCTTATTTATGTGTGGGACTGGCTTGGCCGGCATTTATTGCCCATCCCTAATTGCCCCTACGGTGTGGCAGTTGGTTTGGGGTGTTGGGAAGAGGGGCCGCCATTTTGGAATGACATTAGATTGGCTTCCCTTACTGGGGGGAAAGCTTCTCTCTTCAACTGGTCTTTCTATAGGATGTGAGTGGTGGGGTGCTGCAATTGGACAGGACCTTGGTGAAGCCAGACCTGGAGCATTGTGTGCAGTTTGGTCTCCTTATCTGAGGAAGGATGTTCTTGCTCTCGAGGGAGGGCAGATAAGATTTTCCAGGCTGATTCCTGGAATGACGGGACTGATTTATGAGGAGAGGTTGAACTGGTTAGGATTGTATTAGGATTCTAACAGGACTTGGCAAGATAGATGTTGGAAGGATGTTCCCGATGGTGGGGGTACCCAGAATCAAGAGTCACAGTCTGAGAATACAGGGTTAAGACAGAGGTGAGGAGAAATTTCTTCACCCAGAGGGTGGTGAGTCTGTGGAAGTCACAGAAAGTAGCTGAGATCAAAATATTGTATGTTTTCAAGAAGTAGTTAGATATAGCAGTTGGGAAGAAGGAGATTGAAGAATATGGGGGTGAAGTCGGAATAGACTATGGAGTTGGATGATCAACCATGGTCATATTGAATGGCAAAGCACTCGAAGGGCTGTATGGCCTCCTCATGCTCCTATTTCTATGGTTCTATTTCATATCGCCTGTCAGGTAAAAGGTGAGTCATGTTTCAGGAAATTGGGACTTGCCTGAGCCTTTCTATTGATTTAATTTATCATCTTTCAGGCAAGGTGTTCTTTAAGGAGCAAGTTTTATTTTTTGTTCCCCGTACTGGCTCCAGTGTTCCTTTTGGCTTTCTTCCTGTCCCGGGGATAGATCCACTGGGATTCGAATCATAAAGAGAAGCCTTACCCTCAGCGAGGGAACACACCTGTCCTCTATCTTCACCTCATGTGAGCTCTGCGGCTTCCGGTGGCCAAGAACACAGGCCCTCCTATCAGCCCAAGGCTGCATTTTGCTTGTCCCGACCCTACAACACAAACCATTGCCCCATTAGATGTAGCGGTTGCTTCAGGCCTTGCTGGGGGCCCTATTTCTCTTCATTTCCATCTACTGTGGGTGACCAATTCCCCAGCTGGTCCATGGATGGTGTTCCAGAGACTGCCCCTTGACAGGCTTGTGAGAACAGTATAAAACCCGGGGCCTGACTGTGTCTCCAGCCTGCAAGACAGAGGCACAAGACGTCACTTAGGAGCAAGAATCCCAAGACGTGAAGAGGCCAAGAGGTGACAGGGTCTGGAATTTTACCTTCTCACCCACCAGGGAATCGTAACAGAAAGGACGCAGACTATGTCATAGTCTGTTGACCTAAGATGGGACTTTCTGGTCTTGGGGCGAAGACAGCTGGAAAATCCCCGAACAGGATCTCTTCACGGAGGGAGTTCACAGATTCTAATCTCAGGATCTCGTCACAGACAGAGTTCACGGATTCAATTAAACTCCACTTCAAAAGGTAGTCAATGTATAGGCTCTCTGATTCAAGATGGCAGAGACTCGGACCCTGCGAGGGAACGTCACTCTGTGGTCCTTCACCTGCTGGGTTCTCTGTAGCGGTGGGTGCTTGGGGGGTGGTGTAGGGGAGTGGGTAGAATACCAAACTTTTACCTGTGAGGGGATAAAGGGAGAGAATTTCTCTGTCTTCTCCCAGTTCTAGTTTCCGAGTAACATGTTGTGCTGGTGTGGAATTAAACTGACGCTGTAAGATCCGTAGAAGGCAGGAAGGATAATATCTGACACAGCCGTCCTGTTTGGACTGGAACAAAGCTGCTACCTCAAAAGCAAAATCCTCCTGTCTCTAATCAGCAACCTTCTCATATAACTCCAAACACACCTTGGAATTACCACTCAAACCAAACCAAGATTTCTTTGTTCAGTCTCCTCTCACCCGCTCTTTCCCAAGCTATGAATTTGTGGAATATCCAACGCTTCCAAGTCTTTCCACTATTGAGAGAATGGTATGTACGCCAACTCCATTTCCCTAACTTCCCTCCCTCGCTCTATCTTTCCTCCAATAGCTTACGAGTTCTGAGCAGATTTCTCTGAAACCGTGATCAAGGATCTCAGCTTCTCACAATTGATTAAAATGAGGTCCAAAGTTTTGTCAACAATGACTGGAAAATGGCTGCCCTACCCCACCCCATCCCTCCGGCTCATCCAATGCACCAACAGGACAGATGGAAGGACAGAGAGCAGGCTGTGCTGGGTTGAGAGGATGCTCGATTTTTGAAGAGTACCACATGCTTTATAAAATGCCAAAAGGAAAAGAAAATAGGTGTTACCCAGGAAGAGGTGGTGGGGGTGGGGAGGCAACAACCAGTTAAACAAAATGGCTGCTGGGAAGCAACTTATTCACACACACTTCAGGTAAAGCAAGAGAGTGATGGCGAGCATTCCCACATGCTGAACGATTGTTAACATTGTATATAGTTAGGAATCAAGGAGGTGTGTTTTATCAGAAGTTATTATTTGTTAACGTCAGTAGCGTAGAGGCCGTCTGGTTTATGGCAATATCGTGCCAGTCTGCCAACTGATAGCTGGCACTCCTATTGGCCAGGCCTAAGGAATGGCCAATTATCCAAGATAAGTAGATGCATATCTTAATTTGTACTATCTCGGCAGTATCATTAGTTAAGGTTCTTGGCAATAAGTGCTACCTCAGTCTGGAGCAAGTACAGAGGAGATGTTAGAGGTAAGTTTTTCACTCAGAGGGTGGTGAGTGAATGCAATCAACTGCCATCGGTGGTGTTGGAGGCGAACTCGCTGAGGTCTTTTAAAAGACTTCTGCATGAGTACATGGGACTAAATGGGATTGGGAGTTACAGATAGCTCTATAGCCTAGTAGGAATGGATATGATTGGTGCAACTTGTGGGCCGAAGGGCCTGTTTGTGCTGTAGTGTTCTACGTTAATAAATGCTGGTCTAGCCAGGGATGCCCACATCCCATGAAAGAATTGTAAAAAAAGAGAATGTGGGCCCTCCCAGAGAGGGCGGCACAGTGGTTAGCAGATTCGATTCCTGCCTTGGGTCACTGTCTGTGCGGAATCTGCACGTTCTCCCCGTGTCTGCGTGGGTTTCCTCCGAGCGCACCAGATTCCTCCCACAGTCCAAAACACGTGCTGGTTAGGTGTATTGGCCGTGCTAAATTCTCCCTCAGGAGAATGTACCCGAACAGGAGTCTGGCGACCAGGGGATTTTTCACAGTAATTTCAGTGTGGAATTAACGTCAGCCTACTTGTGACACTAATAAATAAAGTTTAATTTTATGTGGATTTGAATCGAGACCAGCCATAATGACCCCGGGGTTGAGTCACTCAGGTGCAGATCATGTCCAACTGGTCACCTGAGCGAGAAAACAGGGAACATTTAATTTTGTCAATTTTTTCTTTCCCTCGCAGCAGTAATTAATGGTCACCTTGGTTTTGACAGTAATAGTTTAGCCTGGGTGCTCTGGCAAGAAGCAGCCACTCTACCCGCCACCCCCTCCCCTGCCACCCCCACCCTCCCCACCCCCCACACCCACCTCCACCCCCCACCTCATTCCCACCTCTGACTTTACAGACCTGTCTCCTGGAATAATCCTATTCACAGAATCATAGCATCCCGATAGTGCAGAAGGAGGCCATTCGGCCCATTGGTTCTGCACCGACCACAATCCCACCCAGGCCCCATCCCCATAACCCCAGTATTTACCCTAGCTAGTCCCCCTACATTATGGGGCAATTTTGCATGGCCAATCTAACAAAACCTACACATCTTTGGATACTATGGGGCAATTTAATGTGGCTAATCCAGCTAATCTGCACATCTTGGGACTGTGGGAGGAAACCGGAGCACCCGGAGGAAACCCATGCAGACACGGGGAGAATGTACAGACTCTACACAGGCAGTCGCTTGAGGCTGGAATTGAAGCCAGGATACTGACTATGAGGCTTTATTTATTTGTTGTCATGAGTTACTGTAATGAAGTTACTGTAAAAATCCCCTAGTCGCCACAGTTCGGCACCTGTTTGGGTACACTGAGGGAGAATTTAGCACGGTCAATGCACCCTAACCAGCACGTCTTTTAGACTGTGGGGGGAAACCAGAGTCCCCGGAGGAAACCCATTGCAGACACAGGGAGACCACGTCCTTCCCCTCCACCCCCACTGACCTAATGGACCTGTCGAAATCATTGCACATTTGCTAGTGCTCATTAACCGCGTCTGATTAAGCAGTCGAGGAAAGAGCAAGTTACAAAGTAAAGGTTAATGAGGCTTTCAACCGGGGACTATGGACACCTTTAGCTTTGAAGATTGTGAAAGCAGGGGGAATGACAAATCTGACATGCAGATTGCTGACTGGAAATAGGTTCAAACACCAAGTTAAAAATTAGCCAGTCAGCAGGAGAGAGAGAGAGAGAGAGAGAGAGCGAGAGATGGAATGCCGACAGAACCTTCTAGAGCTGAGGTGTCAGGAAAGTGAATAGCAGCAGCAGTGCCCAATTCCAACCAGGAAAGGAATGGCCAAGGGGGTCAGACAGAAGATTGGGTCAGGGTCTTGTGGATCACCAATAACCAAGCTCAAAAAGTTGCAAGTTCCCAAAAAAATCTCAAGGGCAAAGACCTCAAGATATGGAGGCCTGAAATTTTCCCTGAACAACTTTCAGAGGGCTAGTCAACGTGAAGCTTTATGTCCCGTTTGCTTCAAACACAGTGCAACTGACTAGGTCCATGCTGAACCCTACTTGTGAGCTGCAAGATGATCTATCACCTAGGAGTTTGAATGGGGGCAGAATGGCCCCACGCAGGTTTCCGTCCACAGTCCAAATATGTGTGGGTCAGGCGGATTGACAATGCTAAATTGCCCCTTCGTGACGGATGTGCTGTTCAGTTTGGGCACACTGAGGGAGAATTTAGCATAGCCAATGCGTCTAACCAGCACATCTTTCAGACTGTGGGAGGAAACCCCCGCAGATGTGGGGACAACGTGCAGACTTCACACGGATAGTGACCCAAGCCAGGAATCGAATGTGAGGCAGTGGTGCCCACCATTATGCCACAATGTTCACGAGTGTCACACAGGAGGGCACTGTTAAATGGACTAAACGTCCCCTCGTCCCCAGATGCAAGGCTGGGCAGCTTAATGATAAGCAACTTCTTTTGTATTGTGGGGTTAGGGGAACCTGTAATGTTGCTTTAAATATTTGGTTTTGGGTCACGCTGAAAACTAGGGCTTCTGTTTAAGCAATGCCTTTAACCTAGGCAAGCGGCCCAGAGTGTTTCACAGAAAGGCTATGATGTTATAGTGACTTGTTGATAGCGGAGAAGGGGATGCAGCTTGCATTCTGTTTTATTATGTTTTTAACTCAATCACTCGTGCACACAATTCCACAAGCCTCAGCTGTCTGAGTAACTGAGAGATGAGGCGTGGAGGCAACAGATGAGCATTTACCAATAACACACACCTCTTTGTATTCAATCGCTGCTGTTAGATAATGCCCCCTCCCCAACACCACCCTGCTGGGCACCATGCCAGTTGAGGGGGAAGGAAAGGGCCAGAGATGAGTCACGTTAAACATTACCCATGCCAGGGATCGAAACATGGTATTGTGTAACAGTTGCTATCCACCACAGAACATCAGGCAAATAATCAAAGAACAAAAATGTTAATACCTTCTAGTAAGACAGCCAGCATGCGGGTAGATATTTCACAGCAAACTTAGGCCATTGGCTCTTACCAAATGGCTTTCCTCTCTCAGTGAGGAAGCTTGGATTTTAATTCGGGAAACTCTTCCTCCACTGAGAAGATCCAAGCATTTCTCCCATTTGGTAAGATATTTATTACATACCCATTATTACAGAGAATTGGGGGAAGAAGGATTCCATCCTTGATCTCTCCAGTGAGTGGCGACCCTGATCCCTGACCTCTCCAGTGATGACCCCCAGTCCCTGACCTCTCCAGTGGTGACCCCCAGTCCCTGACCTCTCCAGTGGTGACCCCCAGTCCCTGACCTCTCCAGTGGTGACCCCCAGTCCCTGACCGCTCCAGTGGTGACCTCCGGTCCTCGACCTCTCCAGTGGTGACCCTGATCCTACTTCTCCAGTGGTGACCCCCGTCCCTGACCTCTCCAGTGGTGACCTCCGATCCCCGACCTTCCAGTGGTGACCCTGATCCCTGACCTCTCCAGTGGTGACCTCTGGTCCCTGACTTCTCCAGTGGCGACCCCCCCGGTACCTGACCTCTCCAGTGGCGACCCCCCGGTCCCTGACCTCTGGACACGTGGCCGACCCCACCCTGGTCCCTGACCTCTCCAGTGGCGACCCCGGTCCCTGACCTCTCCAGTGGCGACCCCAGTCCCTGACCTCTGCACTGGTGACCCCGGTCCCTGACCTCTCCAGTGGTGACCCCGGTCCCTGACCTCTCCAGTGGTGACCCTGATCCCTAACCTCTCCAGTGGTGACCCGGTTCCTGACCTCTCCGGTGGTGACCCTGATCCCTAACCTCTCCAGTGGTGACCCGGTTCCTGACCTCTCCGGTGGTGACCCTGGTCCCTAACTCTCCAGTGGTGATCCGGTTCCCGACCTCTCCAGTGGTGACCCTGTTCCCTTGACCTCTCTATTGGTGATTCCGGTCCCTGACGTCTCCAGTGGTGACCCCGTTCCCTGACCTCTCCAGTGGTGACCCCGTTCCCTGACCTCTCCAGTGGTGCCTCCTCTCTGCTCCGACTCCTTCGGTGAGCGGTGAGCCTGCTTTTCCATGACCTCTCCTGTGGTTGGTGACCCTTAACCCCGAGGTTAAGGTTCGTGCAATTAGCTAGTGCTGAGGCCTGACAGACAATGGGTATGTAATAAAGTTAGTGCCTGACCCATAACCGACGGTAACAGGAGCACACAGCACAGACACTGTCAAAAGTTTAAAAAAAATAAAAACAGAGCACGAAGCAAGCTTTTTTTTTTGTTTCTGACGAACCTGCAACTGCGTTCATTTAACTCAAGCCTCTTTGACTTGCAACGTAAATGTGTGAATTTACACGAACATCTACAGCTTTCTGGATCCTGTATATACAAGTGCTTTCTCTTCTCTGAGCAAGGCTCACAGTGACTGCAAAAAGGTAACAGAAAAGATCTCTAAATCTACAGCAAAGAAACATTTTGACATGCAAATCTAACAGTCAAGGTGCTCATTTATCAGCAGCGTTACAAAACTTAATCTCTTTGATGCGGTAAGGGGAAGGGGAGATAGATGGAGAGGAAAGGGGAGCACATTACTGTCAGCTTTTCTCTCCTAAGTATGCTCTCTCAAGCAAATGCAGGCTGCACCGAGTATATACCTTTCAAGGGAATGTCCTCATAAAGCCCTTCATCATATCTCCTTTTTACCCGTCACATTTTATCTCTCGCTGTCTTGTAGCCCTTCTCTTTGGGCTCTCAAACTCTTGACTCTCAGCCCTCTCCCACTTTTGCTTTTTTCATCTGTCTCACTCAATCCTTCTCCGTCCCGGATTCAGAGACAGGGCATGGTCTTGTAATCCCAAATTTTAGGATTATCCGATTTACAGCGAACAATTTGCCATCCTCATTTTTTCCACACAGAGGGCGGTGAGTGTCTGGAACAAGCTGCCAGAGACAGCAGTAGAGGTGGGTACAATTTTAACTTCTAGAAAGCATTTAGACATGGGTAAGATGGGTACAGAGGGTTATGGGCCAAATGCAGGCAATTAGTGGTAAAAAGTAGGTGGCATGGGTAAGTTGGGCTGAAGGGCCTGTTTCCATGCTGTAAATCTCTTTTACTCTCTATAAGAATGTTTTACTTTAGATAGCAGTGCTAACCACAATGCAACTAAATGGCCAAGGGAATTGCATTCAGTACGCAGCCAAACAAGTTGGGGTTTGGAAATCCGTCCAGCAAATGCCAATGGGAGGCAGTGAGAGAGAAACTTAGTTAGCCATGTGTCGGAAAAATCTACGGAATCTCTACCATCACTAACCGTAGCTCCAGACTACAACGTATAACTGTGCAGGTTGCCATAGCAACTTGGAAATGCAGAGTGGACTGTCACACACTGCCTCCATCATTAGTCATTCTAGCAATCCAGAATCCTGGACTAATTGTACACGAGTTCAAATTCCCTCATGGCAGTCTGAAAAAATTTAGCTTTGTTCAAAAAAATAGATCTGAAAATTGAATATCAGGACTCGGTTTATATGACAAAGGTGCAGAGAATAATCTTCCTTCCAAAAGATCGTCAGTGTTTGGAATTATCTTCCGCACTGAGTAACAGAGGCTTGGTCACTGAATTTATTCAAGGCAGAAAGAGTTGGGCGGGTTTGTGGGTGAGAGATTGAAGGGTTATTGAGAGGGGGGGGGAAGTAGGAAAACAGGACTGAGGCCACAACCAGTTCCGCCATGATCTTAGTACATGATGGACTTGCTTGAAGGACTAAATGTGTGTCTTCTAGTCCTACATTCTCATGATCCATACCCACAACAAATTGGTTAATTCTTAAACCCCCTTTGAGATAACCTTGCAACCAAACCACTCATTCATGCAAAGAAGAATCTTAGAACCCCCACAGTGCAGAAAGAGGCCATTTGGCCCATCAAGTCTGCACTGACTACCATCCCACCTTCTCCCATAACTTCAGCTCCCCTGATATGAAGGGACAATTCAGCATGGCCAGTCCACCTAACCGCATATCTTTGGACTGTGGGAGGAAACCGGAGCATCCGGAGGAAACCCACTCAGATATGGGGGAGAATGTGCAAAATCCATACAGACAGTGACCTGAGCTGGGAATCGACCTGGGTCCCTGGCGCTGAGGGGCAGCAGTGCTAACCACTGTGCCACCGTACTGTTCACTAAAGGCTCGATAAAGTCATCCAAGGAGGACCAATCACTGTTACCCTTCAACACCCCCATTCGGAAAATGAATATTTTGTTTCGAATGAATCCCAATTTCATTTCTTGACGCAACTTCAGTTAGACGGGGGTAAACATTGCAAACAGGAGGACTCTCAGGTCAGTGGTCTCCAAGCTTATTGAAGAAGTGAAGCTGGATTGTGAGGCAAGTAGGATTACGGGGGTGGCTTGGTAAATCCAAGGATATTTCTTCTAGATCAACTTCCTGCTCTTAAAATCGCCATTTATTTTTGTCCATAGGGAATAGCTTTATACGTTGGTAAGCTTGAGATGGACGGGAGCACTTCCATAATTGGGAAATATCCAATGAAGTTACGATCCAACAAAAGCAAGAGCTTTTCATAAGATGTGAGATATTTATCCTAGACCTTTCTCTTGAAAGAGACTCCTGCAACACGCTACCATTCAAACCATTCCGTGGAAACTGTGCCCGTAAGATAGACATGGCCTGGGGCATCAGTTTCCCAGTGGTGGGAGTGCCACCAGAAGAATTTGACATCTTTTTGTGATGGGCATCACATGCACTCACTTGTGATCAACCGCATTCAAATATGATCACTCAGCCATTATTTGACATTTTCAGCAATAAAATAGCGATTGACTAACATAAAATGAAATCATACAAAGCTTATTTGTGATCATTTTGTGTCATTTAATTGCCTTCAATGCCCTAGAAGTGTTCAACTGACATCTTTAGTGATCATCTGACATCAAATGTAATCATACAAAAATTGAACCCCATCATGTAGGATAGCATGATGGCACAGTGGTTGGCACTGCTGCCTCACAATGCCAGGGACTCGGGTTCAATTCCTGGCTTGGATGACTGTGCTCCCCGTGAGTGCGTGGGTTTCCTCCGGTTTCCTCCCACAATCGAAAGATGTGCTGGTGAGGTACATTGGCCGTGCTAAATTTTCCCTCAGTGTACCTGAACGGGTGCAAAAGTGTGGCGACTAGGGGATTTTCAGAGTAACTTCATTGCAGTGTTAATATAAGCCAACTCGTGACACTAATAAATAAAAGAAAACCACCTCATTTAATGGCCCCCAACACACTAATTTGGAGAAGGAGCAGACCATTCAGCCCTTTGAGTCTGATCTACTGTTTGCTGAGGTCTGATGGTGGTCCCAAGGCTACTTTCCTAACTTTTCCTACAACCTTTTATCCTTACTGCCAATCAAAGATCGAACCCAGCCTCAAAAATACTCAAAGACACTGCTTCCTGGGGAAAGAGAGTTCTCCAGACTGACTACCCTTAGAGAAGAGAAATCCCTTCATCTCCATCTTAAATGGGAGTCTCCTTATTTTTGCAACCCTAGTCTCTCCCACAAGGAGAAACATCTTCTCAGCATCCAACCTGTTTGAGTCTCCTCAGAATCTGATTCCTCTAAATGCCAACGGCTGCAGGCCAGCCCTTGTTCATTAGAAAACTTCTTCATTCTGGGAATCCGTTGAGTTTTTTCTGAACTGCTCCTAACACAATAATGGCCCTTCTTCAGAGAGGAGGCCAAACCTGTACACAGCACCCCATATGCAATCTCACTGAAGCCCTGTATAAGTGGAGCGAAGACTTCCTTACTTTCATTGCAAGAGTCGGATGGAGGTGGAAGGGTATCTGAAAATGTCAATGACTATATTCAAAGAATAAAGAATTTTACAGCACAGTACAGGCCCTTCGGCCCACCAAGTCTGTGCTGACACAGATGCCTCTCTAATCTAATATGTTCTTGCCTCTACATGGATCCATATCTCTCTATTCCCCACCTATTCATGTATCTATCCAAATATATCTTGTACATTGTTATAGAATTTGTGACACTTTGACACAGTGGTTAGCACTGCTGCCTCACAGCGCCAGGGACCCGGGTTCAATTCTGACCTCTGGTCACTGTGTGGAGTTTAAATGTTTTCCCTGCATGCATTTCCTCCGGGTGCTCCAATTTCCTCCCACAGTCCAAAGACATGCAAGTTAGGTTGATTGGCCATGCTAAATTGCCCCTCAGCATCAGGGGATTAATGTTAGTGGGGTTACAGGGATGGGCTGCTCCATCAGAGAATGGGTGCAGACCCAATGGGCTGAATGACCTCCCTCTGCACTGTAGGGGCCCTATGATTCTAAGAACATAATTGAGATGTTGAATGGCTCCTGCTGTTTCTACACGATGTGAAACAGCCTTTCCTTCCCATTCTAGAAACCCCTCAGAATGAAGTGAAAACACATTATATCAGACAAAGAAAATCCATGACATTAAGGTTGATTTGACAGACATATTATTTTAGCGGAAGAAAACCAAATAGGTCAGAGCTGCTATCTTGATCCCCAACGGATGACTACGAGGTGGCTACTTTCCAAAGCTTCTTTCCGGAAGTTTTGGTGCAAAGAGAAACATTGGTTCTCCTTGGAAAGCCGTTCTGGAGCAGGGCAGGACAATTCAGTTTAAGCTTCCTATGCCTGGGGACAGTTGTGCCTGCATGAAAATAGGGATGGCACACTGGTTAGCACTACTGTCCCACAGCGCTGGGGACCCAGGTTCGATTCCCGGCTTGGGTCACTGTCTGTGCGGAGTCTGCACATTCTCCCCGTGTCTGCGTGGGTTTCCTCCGGGTGCTCCGGTTTCCTCCCACAGTCCGAAAGACATGCTGGTTAGGTGCATCGGCCATGCTAAATTCTCCCTCAGTGTACCCGAACAGGCGCCAGGCTGTGGTGATTAGGGGATTTTCATAGTAACTTCATTGCAGTGTTAATGTAAGCCTACTTGTGACTCTAATAGACAAATAAAAAATTAAAATGAACAGAAGATTCAAGAACCGGTGGAAGAATAAATAAATAAATAGATAAATAAACAAATAGCTGAAATAATGTTGGTGTCAAATCTCTGTTAATAAATCAGTGGTGACTAAAGCAGTATATGAGGACTGATTTCAAAATGGCAGCTTAATGCGGCCTAGTCATGGTTAAAGGCCTCACCCCTGGAGTAAAGATTATCGCCAATTAAATGTTTTAAAGTTGGCGGCAAACTGCTGAAACATGGCTGTTTTTGCGACATATTTCAGTGGCTCAGTGTCACAGTTATCCTTGTGACAGCAATTTGGACGATTTCCGAGGAATCGGAATGAGATGATTAGCACTAATGTCCGGTCGCTGGGATTCCTTGGAACAGTGGGACCGGAATTTCCAGCAGCCTGTCAGGACTTCAAACGAAAACAGACAGTGGGTCAAAAGTGGCTACCCTGCTGAACATTACTACCGATGTGAGCAGCACGGTGGTTTGCACTGCTTGCCTCACAGCATCAGGGACCCAGGTTCGATTACCACGCCAGGTCTGTGTGGAGTTTGCATGTTCTCTCCAGGTTTACATGGGTTTCCTCCAGGTGCTCCGGTTCCCTCCCACAACCCAAAAGATATGCTGGTTAGGGTGCATTGGCTATGTTAAATTCTCCCTCAGTGTACCCGAACAGGCACTGGAGTGTGGCACCTAGGGGATTTTGACAGTGACTTCATTGCGGCGCTAATCATAAGATCTCTGCAATGTGGAAGGGAGTCATTGGGCCCATCGGGTCTGCACCAACAACAATCCCACCTAGGCTCTACCCGTGTCACCTCACATATTTATTTCGCTAACTCCTTTAACCTACACATCCTGGGGCACCAAGAACAATTTAGCATGGCCCTATCCCCATGCATTTACCGTAGTGGGTCCCCCTGATACAAAGGGGCAATTTAGCACGGCCAATTCACCTAACCCACACATCTTTGAACTGTGGGAGGAAACCAAGGCAGATACGGGGAGAATGTGCAAACTCCACACAGACAATGACCCAAGCCGGGAATCGAACCCAGGTCCCTGGCGCTGTGAGATGGCGGTGCCAGTGTGCCGTCCCAGTAATGTAACCTCGCTGGTGACACAATGGAAGAAACTTAAATTTATGACTGGCTGGACATATCCAGCCTGAGCACTTGGAAATTAAAATGGAAAAAGCGGAGAGGGGGGTGTGACTACTCTTTAGCACTCCATGTTAGTGGTGGGTTAAAGTCACGGCAAACCTTGTGAAGAACGCACCGTTAAAGCTGGAGTTAGCGGTGATTTGATTGTACAAGCCAGCCATGCGAGCAGAGACAATTCCCCCCCGGCTCCTGTACAAACCCAGACTGGTGAGAATTATGAGAAAGCGTGGTGAATTGTCATGCTAAATTACGACAAAGCGCCATTCCCCCGATCACCATTTCCAATTTCCATCAGCAGCCCCCTCCCCTCCCCTCATTGGTAGCCCCTCTCCCAGCCTTTTTAAAATTAATAATCAACTTGGGAAGAATTACTTCAGGCCAGGCAATGGAACGCTGAATGGGAAACTAAAAACTGACGTACGGCCTGCTTTGTTTCACTCTGTTTTTCTTTTTCCTTCGCTTTTGACCCTTTCCTTTCCCTGGTTTCGGCTTGCTGTGAAAAAGAGCAAAGTTCTTCGTTTAAGCGGCCAGGTCCCTCTCAGGTGACCTCGCTCGTATGCTGAGCGGGGGGGGGGACAGGAGGGGGGGGAAGGGGGAACGGGGGGAAGGGGAGGGAAAGGGGGGAAGGGGCGGGAAAGGGGGAAGGGGAGGCTGAGAGGGGCGGAGAGGGGGAGGGGCGGTGTAAGCAACGGACAGGTGGGGCTTTGGAACGTTAACCAGTTTGAATACTGATGTCTCGTTCTCCCTCCCAACGGTCGCTCAGAGGGATGCGAACGGACTGAGGGAGAAGCAAGAGTGGCCTGGGTGCACTGCACACACCCCCCCCCGAGGAGCAGGCGACCAGCTGAAAGCATAAACAAACAGCGGTCAGGAGGTGAATTGGCGACTGAAGGAAGAAGCGTCAAGAGAATTGGCGTCCAAAAATGGAAGCCAGGTGAGGTCCAAAAAGTAGCCCAAGGCCTGCCTTGCCCGAAGCAAAATGAGAAGCCTTAGGAAGAAAAAAGGTCGAGGTTAACTGCCAGGAATTGACTGCAGATGGAAGGACCCAATGCAGCTCGAGCCAATTTAACTCTACTTGGGGTATATCACACAGGAAAAACAGAATAGTCGCTCGCAATCTTACGCATGTTTCTCTTCAGCTGGACTCTCTCTACTTTTCTTCCTCCGACAGCGCAGTACTGAACTGTAGAGGGTTTGGTACTAAACTAAGGCCCTGTCCTTGCAGGTGGATTCCACTGGCAGCGCTGGAAAAGTGTAGGTATAAGGAGAGATCGGACAAGTTCATAGGACCCTACAGTGTAGAAAGAGGCCCTTCAAGTCTGCACCGAACACAATCCCACCCAGGTCCTAGCCCCACATTCCTACATATTATACCCACTAATCCCTGTAGCCTACGCATTCCTGGACACTAAGGAGCAATTTCTTAGCATGGCCAATCAACCTAACCTGCACATTTCTAGACTGTGGGAGGAAACTGAAGCACCCAGATGGAACACAAGCCGATACGAGGAGAATGTGCAAACTCCACACACATAGTGATCTGAGGCGGGAATCGAACCCGAGACCCTGGAGCTATGAAGCAGCAGCGCTAACCACTGAGCTACCGTGTCACCCGGTAAATTGGGATTATTTTCCTTGGAGCAAAGAAGGCTGAGGGGTGACTTGGTCGAGGTGTATAAGATTATGAGGAGAAGAGATAGAGTGGACAGGATAAAATTATTTCCCTTGGTGAAGAATTCTCGAACCAGGAGACTGAGATTTAAGATAAGTGGCAGAAGGTTAGAGGGGGCAGGAGGAAGAACTTTCTTACACAGAGGGTGTCTGGAACTTGCTGCCTGAATTGGTGATGGAGGCAGAGAATCTAAATTCTATTATAAAGTATTTGGGTTTGTACCTTAAGTGCTGTTAGTTGTGTACCGGGTGCAGGAAGGTGGGTTTCGAAAGGGCACCTGGGTGTCTTTGGGCTGGCATGCGCAAGATGGGCCAAATGGTCTGCTTCTGTGCCGTAACGTTGCTATGGAGTAAGTTGAAAAGAACAGGGAGCCAACACTTATCCCTCAAACGACACACAAAGATTGGAATTTTACCGGCTCGCCCCGCCCTGATCCCGGGGCGCGGGAAAGGCTCGGAGAATGACATTCTCTGTTGACCTTGAGCGGGATCATGTGGAGCTCGGGTAGATGCACCAGTTAAATTCTGCCCAAAAGATATGATTTGGGCTTTTAATCACATGTCTGTTTGTGAAATAGTTCCATTATGGTCTGCCATGGTGGGATTTGAACTCATGCTCTCTCAATTATTAAGCTCACAACACAAGAGCTACATTAATTCTCACACATAATTGAATTGCAAAATTGCAAACTTGTACTAAGTTTGGCTAAAGGATGTTTAATACAACACTGAGAATTTTACTGTCTCACACACAGACTTCTCATTACTTTTTAACTCCTTCCAGGCAAGAATGACAACTGATCTTGGTCAAAAAATACTCACTGAAACCAAGAGCCAATGATTTTTTTTACTTTGGGGACACAAGCAGCAGGGTCTTGTGGATTCATTTCTAAGGGTTTGCACTGAAGTGGAGTCAATCCTTGCGTCCCTAGCTGGATACGGGCGTGATAGGGTACGTCCCTGGGCAAGACTAGCACCTGTTTTATCTCAATGACGTTATGAGCGAACAGTGCAAAGGTCCTTCTCAAAATGGATGGCATGCACTACCGTACTTTTCTTGGTTGGGGGTGAGGAGGAGGAGTAAGGGTTAGTTGGATGTAGGCTGGATCTTGAAAAACACTTGTAGATATTGGTAACACTGGATCGAAAGCAGTTTTCTAACTTGCCCCAATGTACCCTTGCCAAACTTAGATGATGACACCACTTTCACTGCCACACTTGAGGGCACTGCACTGTTTGGCTGAACATTGCCAACAAGCAGCAAGTAAAATGCAACACTCTCCAGCTATAAGGTTAAATCAAAAGCCCATAAAATCCCAATGATTCTCTGTTTCACTTTTTCATTCAGACTATGTTCTATTTTGTGGCATTTCTTACCTTTTTTCTAGCTCTCTTCTTTCTTTCTTTGGTCTGTAGGAAGAAACAAAATAAGAAAATACTAAATATTTGATTTCCTCTGGGATTGGGTGTTACAGTGAGTCACACTGTCCTTTCCCCCTCCGGGACTTGGGGGGGGGGGGGGGGCTATAGTGGATCACACACAATATTTGTATGAAGGCAGTACAGTACAGATGTAACTCTGCTGCCAGATTACATTCACATGATGGTTGATGGGAGTGAGGCCTATGCAGAAAGGGTGGGTCTATAGCAACTGTTGCTGGGGAAGTAAACACATTTTACCCCATTCCTGCCCCACAGCACGTAGCAATGTGATCAGTTCCATTGAGAAATTTTGACAAATAGTGCCTTGGCATCACCTGAGCAGCAAGTCAATATTTAATATCTCAAACAAAGGAAGAATCTCTCACCTGCAGATACATTTACTGTGCTGTACAAAGCTCAACTGAGTTAAATGGTCCCCTTGGTGGGGCTTGATTTTCATTACCTGGAGGGGAAAGAAATAAACAGGTACACATTAGTAATAGGTTTATCCCGGTAGTGATTGCTTCCCCCTTAAAATGAATACACTTCTTTCCATTCCCTACAGGTTGGAGCTAGGTCACAATTCTCTTCCGAACATGACTGAAGGAACAGGAATGCAAGGATTGCACTGATTCGCCACGTTCCTGCACATTCTTGGGGTAACTAGGGACGGCCGATAGCAATGTCCACCCCTAAAGAACAGAAATTAGTCAGCCTACAGCAGCATTTCGCTGTATATGACCAGATGGTGCAGACTGTCAACCGAGGTGGTGTTTTGAATACTGGCTAAAACAATTTAGGAAGGATATCTGGAAATAAATCCAGTAAATAAATCCCATTTATTTACTCCATTAATCTCTCTAACCTGCACATCTTAAGGAGCAATTTAGCATGGTCAACTCACTTAACTGACATATCTTTGGACACTAAGAGACATTTTACCATGGCTAATCCCCTAATCTATATGTCTTGGGACACTAAGGGGCAATTTAGCATGGCCAATCCATCTAATCTGCACATCTTTGGCCTGAGAGAGGAAACCGGAGCACTCAGAGGAAACCCACACGACACGGGGAGAACATGCAAACACCACACAGAGGCCGGAACTCTATTTCCTTGCCCACCATGGAATCAGAGTGATGGAAATCTTCATTGACCTTGGACAGGAACTTCCAATCTCGCCCAAGTGAGACTGGAAAACCCTGCCCAATGAGTCACTCGCGGTCGGAATGAAACGCAGGTCCCTAGCGCCGTGGGGGTCGGTAACTGGGGCGCAGAGATTTAACATGACTGGTGGAAAAACTGTGAGATGGGGGTAGACCTTTCCCAGGCAGCCAGCTTAACCATTTCGTGAAGAAGTGCTGGAAGCAGATTGATTCATCCTGATTGGGATTTGCAAATGGAAATCCCAGGGTCCAGTGAAAAGCTGCGCAGGGCAACCAATTGGACAGCACTTTCATAGGACCAGCATGGAGATGAGCTGCCAAATGGGCTCCCATTATATTATAAGATAGTTTGGAAGTGGGACACTCCTTTAGAACGAGGTGAGGAGGAATTCCAAGACAGAGGCTGCTGAATCCATGGAGCTCATTCCAACAGAGGGTTGTGGAGACCAGATCATTGAGTGTCTTTAAGACAGAGATAGATAGATCTTTGATTGGGGATTAAAGGTTCCAGGGAGAACGGGCGTCTGCATGAATAGGATGGGAATGGAGGAATTCCTGGAAGAGTAGGAGGCTTTAGTTAAGTCGGGCAGTATGGTTGGAGGGCCTGTTCCTGTGCTGTAATTTTCTTTGTTCTTTGAGAAACCTGTCAACCGTGATTGGAGGAGGGTGCAACAGACACGATGGGCCGAATGGCCTCATTCTGCTCCTCCAGGAAAGCAGAGCGGATTTCCTTCCTCGTCCCTCAGCCTGAAGCAGACAAGGTCAATTGCGCCTCTTCTGTTATCACTCCCTGGGATGAAAGGATCGGCTTTCCGAGCCCGGCTCCAACATTACAGCACTCTGAAAGCACTTCATTGGCTGTCAAGTGCTTCGGGGCTGTCCTGAGAGTCTATAAATATAGGGGAATCTGTATATTTAGAAGGAGTGAGTACTTCTGTCAAACTTTGATGTCTGAATGTTGTGAGGGGTAGCCATTTTGTGCTGATTTAATTTGAGTTGGCGAGGTTGCTTACACGCTGTCCCAGAGCCAGCAAGTTACAAGCACCTGGCATTTGGCAATCTTCACTTGTGAGCAGTAATTGACCTTAAGGCCTATTTAGATCACTACAGCCAGGCAGGGCCTTAGCAATCATCTTAAAGTCACAGGCCAGTCCTGCAGCCCGGCAATGGAGGTGCGTTCTGGGCCCCACGTCAGCCCGCTAGCATTACCATGCGCGTCGCCATGGGAGGTTTTCTGGTATGTATCAAATCACGGGGCAACCACGATTCTCTCATTGGAAGAAGGAAAGAATAATCTACCTCACCCCAGTCATGCCCCTTCCCACCAAGGAACACTAACACACCTCAGATCCACTTTGCACACAGAAAAATGGCACCTGCGACAGTGCAGCATTCCCGCTGCACTGAATTCTCAGCAATGGTGTTCCCCACCCTGGCAATATTTCACACTCCACCCCCCCAATCATTGGCACACAGTAACAGCAGTGTGTCCCATCCACAAAATGCACTGCAGCAACTCACAAAGGGTAAACAGTGGCACAGTTGTTAGCACTGCTACCTCACAGTGCCAAGGCCCTGGGTTCCATTCCCGGCTTAAATCACTGGCTGTGTGGAGTCTACATGTTCTCCCCATGTCTGTGTGGGTTTCCTCCCACAGTCAGAAAGATGTGTTGGCTAAGTGCATTGACCTGAACGGATGCCAGAATGTGGCGACTAGGAGAAATATCACAGTAACTTCATTGCAGTGTTAATATAAGCCTTACTTGAGACACTAATAAAATAAGCTTTATAACTTTTTCCTTAATTTACTTGTGTCACAAGTCAGCTCACGCTGCAGTGAAATTACTGTGAAAATCCCCAAGTCGCCACACTCCGGCACCTGTGTGGTTAGCACTGCTGTCTCTCAGTGTCAGAGACCCAGGTTTAACTCCTGGCTTGGGTCACTCTCTGTGCGGAATCTGCACATTCTCTCTGTGTCTGTGTGGGTTTCCTCCAGATGCCCCAGTTTCCTGCCATAGTCCGAAAGATATGTTGGTTAGGCGCATTGGCCATGCTAAATTCCTCCTCAGTGTACCTGAACAGACGCCGGACAGTGGTGACTAGGGTATTTTCACAGTAACTTCATTGTAATATTAATGTAAGCCAACTTGTGACATTAATAAATAAACTGTTCGGGTACATTGAGGGAGAATTTAGCATGGCCAGTCTACCTAACCAGTATGTCATTTTTGGCAGCACCTACCAATCCTAAGACCCAGTAGAAGGGCAGGAGACATATGGAAAGACCAGCTCCTTCCAGCTCCCGTCCAATTCACTTACCATCCTGACTTGGGACCAGAAGCATCGTTACTTCACTGGTTCAAAACCCTGGATCTCCCTGCCTGACAGCACAGTGGGTGTACCTACACCTCAGGGACAGCTGCAATTCGAGAAGGCAGCTCACTGCTCAAGGGGGCATTTGAGATGGGAATCAAATGGCCAGTTGTCCCAGGTACGCCCGAGGGCTGAAAAGACAACCCTGGTGGGGAGATGTAACTGCACCGTCACTCAGCTAACTCAATCCGACGGGGGTAGCTTAGCCCACTTTACCTCCAAGTACCAGAACTTGCTTTTACCTCCATCGTCACATCGTGGACTTCAGTGGGGACGCATTCTAAACCTTCGTCGCTGCAGCAACCGCCACATCTCATCACAAACACACAGGAAGGCTTGAAGATGTGCTCCACTTCCGTCGGGTGTTCCTGTAAGATGTCAACTAGTGTTTCTATTGGCCGACAGTAGCTCTTGTTCCACACCTCCATGAACTTGATGACTGAAACGCGAGGAAACGGAGACCATTAATGAAATTGGGAAATCTGCCCAAGAGTCCCTGTCCCTCATACACACCCCCCAGGGTCCAGCATCTACATGCTGAGACTTGTAACCTTGGTATCGATCAAGGATTATCCCAATCACTGTATCCCCAAAGGATGCTTACGTCCACATCCAACTGGGAAAGGAGTGAATGGTGTCGTGTGGAGTGATCTTGTTCATCGTTCACACCAACCCCTCCCCCCTTCTTGTGCCCTCTGACTGTCACTGGCACCTGTTCCAGCAAGGTCTTCATTTTCATATTCTCATCCCAGTTTCCAAATCCCTGCATGGCCACATCCCTCCCTATCTCTGTAATGCCCTCTAGTCCCCACATCCGTCCCTATCTCTGTAATGCCCTCCAGTCCCCCCATCTCTCGGAATTAATTTAGCCTTTTGCATGTCCCAAATTGATTCACTTCTTCACTGGGGGGCTGTACTTCAGCTGGCTGGACCTACACATTTAGAATTCTGTTACACGAACTGCCTTTTCCCCTCCAACACTTAATTTAAAGTTTGTTTATTGCTGTCATAGATTGGCTCACATTAACGCTGCAATGAAATTATTATGAAAATCCTCCACCCTCCAGCACTTGTTGGGGTACACTGAGGAAGAATTTAGCACGGTCAGTGCACCTAACCAGCACATCTTTCGGACTGTGGGAGGAAAGCAGAGGAAACCCACACAGCCACGGGAGAATGTGCAGTCTGCACACTGACAGTGATCAAGCTGGGAATCTGGTCTGGATCCCTGGCACTGTGAGGCAGCAGTGCTAACACTGTGCCTTTGTGCTGCCTCTTTGATTTAGATAACATTCCTCAGACACACCTTGGGCTGTTTCACTCTGTGAGAGGCACTACAGAAATACAAGTTGTTGTTGTTGAGCAGTTGGAGAGAGAGCGCGCCCAGGCTGTAACTGGCTGTTGTCATGTTATTGTCAAGCAAGGTAAGCCAATTTACCACAGACTGGGTGATCAGAGCCTCCTGCTTTAGAAGCCTCAGAATCATGGTTCTCCTCAAGTTGGTCAGAAAAGTGGCGGGATGCCGATATCGGGATCACTCCCTGACACGTTCCCGCCTCCGGGGAAGTTTCCCAGGAAAGGGCTATGAACTGGATTTGTAACACACCACCCAGAACCCATTAAGTTGACCGATTAGTGGAGGTTGCCCCTCCATGGAAGGCTCCATTGGAATTGGAGCCAGGTGCACCATAGAAAGCACCACTTTCCGGTTGTACCACAGCTTAGTATCACACGGCTCCTGCTCTGTCCAAGACCACAAGGAATTACAAAAGGTTGTGAATGTAGCCCAATTCATCACTCAAACCAGCCTCCCATCCATTGATTCTGTCTACACTTCCCGCTGCCATGGCAAAGCAACCAGCATAACTAAGGACTCCACACATTCTGGACATTCTCTCTTCCATCTTCTTCCATTGGGAAAACTGTGCTAAGGCATTGGACAACAAATCCCCAGACTAATTTGCACTATTCCTGTGGAATGCAGCCTGCTCCCAAACTGGGAATAATTTGCCAGCTGCGAACCAATTGACTCTCTGGTCTTTGATTTGATTTATTATTGTCACATGTATTAACATACAGTGAAAAGTATTGTTTCTTGTATGCTATACAGATAAAGCATACCGTTCATAGAAACAGAAATGAGAGAGTGCAGAATATAGTGTTACAGTCATAGCCAGGATGTAGAGAAAGATCAATTTAATGCAAGGTACGTCTACTCAAAAGTAACAGGGTAGAAGCTGTACTTCAGTTGGCTGATAACGTGACCTCAGACTTTTGTATCTTTTTCCTGATGGAAGAAGGTGGAAGAGAGAATGTCCAGGATGCCTGGGACCCTTGATTATGCTGGCTGTTTTGCTGAGGTAGCGGGAAGTGTAGATGGAGTCAGTGGATAGGAGGCTGGTTGTAGTTTTCTGCTCTGTGCTGATAGTATCTGTCAGTAGTGTCCAGCTGCCATGGAGAAAGTGGTGTGTGTGCGCAGCGCCTCTGCTCGACTGGAGACAGCTACTTGGTGGCATTGGTGGAGATTAGAATGAGTCGCGTGAGTGATAAAAGTGGCGATTAAGCTGATAATGAAATGGCTCGATATTAGACTGTGTCAACTCTCCAACTGCCAGTCCTCTGGCAGGGGAATGGTGCGGCTTCCTCCCACAAAATGTTAGATGCATTGATCCAAATAGGCACTGGAACATGGAATCACAAGGGGAATTTCACATTAACTTCACCACAGTGTTAATGTAAGCCTTACTCTTGATTAATAAGGGGGATCAGGGATTATGGGGAAAAGGCAGGAGAAAGGGGATGAGAAAAATATCAGCCGTGATTGAATGTTAGAGCAGACTCGATGGGCCGAGTGGCCTAATTCTGCTTCTATGTGTCAAATAAATAAACTAGAAACTTTAAATGTATTCTGTTTGCTGAGGTTCTGAGTGAGTCTGCTGTGCTCAATCGCAAACAGCCTTGTATCTTATTTTTTTGAGATAGAGGTGGTGTTGAGGATCGGGGGGAGGTCAAATTGCAGCGAACTAAAACTAAAACATTGAGGTCTTCTGTTTTTTTTTTCCTGACACTGACTTATTTTAAGTTTAAGTTTGTTTAGTGTCACAAGTAGGCTTACATTAACACTGCAATGAAGTTTCTGTGTAAATCCCCTAGTTGCCACACTCGGCCACCTGTTCGGATACATTAAGGAAGAATTTAGCATGGTCAATGCACCTAACCAGCATGTCTTTCAGACTGAGAGAGGGAACTGGAGCGCCTGGAGGCAACCCACGCAGACATGGGGAGAAGTGTGACGCAAGTTGGGAATAGAACCTGGGTTGTGGCGCTGTGAAGCAGCAGTGTAATCAGTGTGCCACCGTGCTGCCCTCAATCCACTCCAACCCTTGACAATGTCTCATAGTCGTCATTAGACTATTAATTCCAGATTTTTACTGAGTTCAGTCTCACCATTTGCCACAGTGGGATTCAAACCCTGGTCTCCGAAACGTTACCTTGGGTCCCTGGATTACTAATCCCTGCCCATTGGTCCCACATTGTAGGGTCCCCGCCCTTGTGTGCCCTGGCATGTGTCTGTCCCAAAATGAGTCCCCCTTTTGCGTGGTGCACCCAATTTCTGTGTCAGCCACATACGGACTCCAACTCCCACCAAACTCGACCTCAGTGACTGAACCAACAACAGAGCCAATGGGAACCTAAAGCTGGTGCAGCCTTTAACCTCTGTCACCAAGAATGCTCCACCCCACGAGCAGGTCACTTCCTGTCTGACAACTGCGACTCTAGAAATAAGAAACGGGATTGCAATGGCCGTCAGCAACTCCAGGATACCCCAATGTCGTCAGAAATAGTCTTTCTGTCTCCACGAAGTATCACTTACCAAATACACCTGCAATAAATTTGTCTGTTGGCAGGGCATTGGATTAGAAAGGGAAGCAGAAAAATATGAACGAGGAAGAGACCATTCGGCCTGTCTAGCCTGATCTGCCACTCAGTAAGGTATGACTGACCTTTGCACTTGGCTGCACTTTCTCATCTCTCCATATCCCTTCATTCCCCCAATAGCCTAAACTTCGATTGATTTCAGCCTTAAAAATATCAATGCCAGAACCTCTGAAAGAGAGAATTTCAAAGATTCACAACCCTTTGAGTGAAGAAATTCCTCCTCAACTCAGCCCAGCATTACTGTTCCTGGTATCCTTGGCAGCACAGTCACCATTACTTGCTGAGATGTTATGAGCCCACTTAGCCTGCGGGTGCCCACCAAGCGTTACCAACGACCCATCCTTACTCTGGCTTATACAACAACTGGGACCATTGACCACACACAGAACGGGACTAAATGGTATCACAGACCAGTACAGCACCATTCGGCCCATCGGGATTGTACCTGGTCATTGAAAAAAACAATCCTGTTAGCTCTAGTCCCCAGTTTATCCCTATACCTCTCCATTTTCTTTCTCCCCATCAAGTCTTCATCCAATTTCTTTTTGAATTCTACACTTAATCCAAACACCGTTCAGGGAGTGCAATGCCAAAACTGAAGGTATTTCTTCAGTTCTCCTTTTGTTCATCTGACCCTGTCACCCAATATCTGTGCCTTCTGGGTAGCCACAAGAAATAAATGCTCTTTGCTTCATAGAATTAAACAGTACAGAAGAGGCCTTTCGGCCCATCAAGTCTGCACTGACACATCAGAAACATCTGAACTCCTACTTAATTCCATCTGCCAGCACTTGACCATAGCCCTGAATGTTATGACATGCCAAGTGCTCATCCAGATATGTTTTAAAGGATGTGAGATATCCTACCTCCACTGCCCCCCCCACCAAGCAGCGCATTCCAGACCATCATTACCCTCTGGGTTAAAAAGGTTTTTCCTCACATTCCCCCCAAACCTCTTGCCCCTCACCTTGAACTAAGAGGGAATCATAAAATCCCTACAGTGCTGAAGGGGGCCATTTGGCCCATCGAGTCTGCACTGACCACAATCCCTCCCAGTAGCCCTATCCCCATAGCCCCACATATTTACCCTGCTAATTCCCCTGAAACTAAGGGTCAATTTAGCATAGCCAATCCACCTAACCCACACATCTTTGGAGTGAGGGGAAACCGGAGCACCTGGGGGAAACCCACACAGACGGGGAGAACGTGCAAACTCCACATTCAAAAATTGCGTGTCACTCAAGCTGGGAATTGAACCCAGATCCTTGGCACTGTGAGGTAACAGTGCTAACCCACTGTGCCACCGTGCTGCCCATATTCCTTCCCCATTCCTCCCCAAGTTAATCAAATAAACATAGAGGTTTACAGCTTGTTCATGCTACCTTTTTTTAATCATTCAGCTAGTCCCAATTGCCTGTGTTTTGCCCATATCCCTCTATACCCATCATACCCATGTAACTGTCTGAACGCTTGTCAAAAGATAAAATTGTACCTGCCTCTACTACTACCTCTAGCAGCTTGTTCCAGACACTCACCACCCTCTGGCGGTGAAAAAATTGCACCCCGCTGGATGCTTTTGTATCTCTCCCCTCTCACCTTAAACCTATGCTCTCTCTAGTTTTAGACTCCTTTACCTTTGGGAAAATATATTGACTATCTAGCTCCTCTGTGCCCCTCATTATTTTATAGATCTCTATAAGATCATCCCTTAGCCTCCTACAACTAGGGAAAAAAGTCCCAGTCTGTCCAGCCTCTCCTTATAACTGAAATCAAGTCCTGCTAGCATCCGAGTAAATCTTTCTAGTTTAGTAATGTCCTTTCTAATAATAGGGTGACCAGAACAGAACACAGTATTCCAAGTGTGGCCTTACCAATGTCTTGTACAACTTCAACAAGACTTCCCAACCCTGTATTCAATATTCTAACTGATGAAACCGAGCATGTCGAATGCCGCCTTCACCATTCTGTCCACCTGTGCCTCCACTTTCAAGGAGCTATGAACATGTACCCCTAGATCTCTTTGTTCTGTAACTCTCCCCAGTGCCTTACAATTAACTGAGTAAGTCCTGCCCTGGTTTGATCTACCAAAATGATTCACCTTGCATTTATCTAAATTAAACTCCATCTGCCATTCGTCAGCCCGCTGGCCCAATTGATTAAGATCCCGCTGCAATTGGAGATAACTTTCTTCATTGTCCACTATGCCACCAATCTTGGTGTTATCTGCAAACTTACTAACCATGCTTCTCGTATTCTCAGCCAAATCATTAATATAAATGACAAATAACAGTGGGCTCAAACTGATCCCTGAGGCACATCACTGGTCAAAGGCCTCCAGTTCGAAAAACAACTCTCTACAACCACCCTCTGGCTTCTGTTGTTAGAGACTGAAATCTGAAAATGTTCAATGAGCTGCACGTGCCTTGATCCCTGGGGAGCTCAGTGTTTCCAAAGAAGCTTTCTCAATTTGCAACAAGCTGTCAGTGTTGGGGGGGGTCACAATGACTGTGATCTGGGGCAAAGGCTGCTATTGGCAGCCGCTGGGGTCTAATTTTGTGTCACTTTGAGTGCAACATGCTGGGATATTCTTCCCCTGACTTCAGAATTTACAAGCAACCACCAACCTACGAAGAAACAATTAACTTTGAGATCTACTTCAGAGGGGCTACAAGCTCGAAGTGCCTTTGGGATGTCTGCACTCACAGTAATTAGCTCTTGGGGACATAGAAAAGGCACATTACCTTAGGGGCAGTTACCACAATCGCCATCACGAAAAAGCCCCCAGATTATTTGGTCATGATCACATATCTGTTTGTGGGATCTTGCTGTACACAGATTTCTGACAGTGTACTTGATTGGCTGTAAAACACCTGAAGATTGCTATGTTAACTTGCTATACCAACACCCCTGCAGTTGGATACCTCTAGCACAGTTTAACAGGGATCACACCGTGACCTACACTAACAGCATTACTCGGGGAACAGCACTAACAAAAATTGCACAGGGATCAGCTGTGACAGCCGATTGTGCTGGGAAAACTGTTTGAACCAAATCAAGGGATTGGCCCTTACAATGATGTGTTTGACCTTCAGCATCGTCCTTCAGCTGTTCCAGCTATGGAACCACAGAATATCAACAGCTCACTCTTTCCCTCTCTCATACAGACATAGATGCACACACATAGGCACACAGATACACATGCAGATACGTGCACAGACGGACACACAGACGCAAATACGCAGACACATGCAGACACAAGCTGACCCACTTCACTATTCAATAGAACTTGGAATTTTTTAATCTCCCTCCCTCGTTCTCGTCCACTCCACCCCCCACCCACCATCAGTCCCCCCACCAACCTCTCTCTTGAAACTACTGGCTGTTGTGAGTGTGGTGGTCTGGGCTACAGCTTCACAGACATTTCAGCATCTCACGCAGACAGTTACCCCCACTCCTCAGCTCCGGGTCTAGCCCATTAGCACATGCTTGGCTGTTCGGCTGTGGGGGGATTTGTAGATGAGACCAGTTCCAGACTGTTTCTCTGGGTGGGGTGGGTATGTAGATGGGGGACAGGTACCTGCAGTCTAGGCAGTGCCAATCCTGACAGAGATACTGGTTTACTTTTTTCCAGTTCCTTAGGTTGGGAGTGCTGAAGGTAGCACCCACTGCCTGACTCCCTCTCCAATCTCTCCTCTCCTCTTCTCTCCCTCATGAGGGATATCCTTCATTCAGCAAGGGATTTGGAAGCATGGAACGTGTAGCCCTCAACCAACAACAAAGGTGGGTGCCCGAAGATGGGCAGGAATCAAGTTTAGAATCTTCCAGGACTTCAATCTGCATGAGGTGGTGATGCAGTGGTATTGCTGCTGGACTAGTATTCCAGAAACCCAGGGTAGTGTTTTGAGGACCCGGATTCGAATCCCACCAGAGCAGATGGTGAAATTTAGGTCATTTGGAATGAAAATGATGACCATGAAACCATTGTCAATTAGTTAGCACTGCTGCCTGCCAGTGTCTGGGACACAAGTTCAATTCTGGTCTCGGGTCACTGTCTGTGTGGAGTTTGCACATTCTCCCCATGTCTGCATGGGTTTCCTCCAGGTGCTCCGGCTTCCCCTCTCAGTCCAAAGATGTGTGACTTAGGTAGATTGGCTATGCTAAAATGATCCTTAGTATCCAAAGATGTGTAGGTTAGGTAAATTAGCCATGATAAAAATGACTCTTCGTATCCAAAAATGTGTGGCTTAGGTGGATTGGCCATGTTAAAATGCTCTTACTATTCAAAGATGGGCGGGTTAGGTGGATTGGCCATGATAAAATGTCCTTTACTGTTAGGGGAATAGCAGAAAAAAAATGTGGGTTTACGAGGATAACAAGGGATTGTTGTCAATGCAGCCTTGATGGATCGAATGGCCTCCTTCTGCACTGTAAGGATTCTATGATTGTCATGAAGACCCAATTGGCTCAGTAAGGTTTAAAGCTTAAAGTTTATTTATTAGGGTCGCAAGTAGCTTACATTAACACTGCAACAAAGTTCAATAAGGAAAGGGAATCTGGTCTGGCTTACAAGGGGGAGGTGATGGGCGAGTGGTATTTTCGCTGAACTATTAATCTGGGAACTTCCCTGTCTGGCGCCGGAGCCACAGCAGTGGGGTTGGCTCCTAAAATGTCCCCTGAAATGGCCTTGCACTTCTTTCACGTTTAAAAGAAAGATCACCTTCTGCAGGGCAGCTAGGGGTGGGCAATAAATGCTGGCCTAGCCAGTATACACATATACAAACAAACACACTGACCCTACCCATCTCCCACTTGTCCAACTCCAAAACCCAGACAAAAAAACATTTTGAAAAGGTGAGGGACAATTTTAAGGCTAAGCTGGGCTAACAAACAGCAGGGCGGTGAAGGGGTTAAGCTGCATTCTGAAGCAAGACACTGTGACTACGAGTTAGCAGAAAGCAGGTCAATGAAGGACAAGTCTCTACTGTATGACCTTGTCTGATATTGTTGCCGTTCATTTGGATTATAACGATGGCCTTTACAAGCAGGTCTGCGGTTATCTTATCTCGTATTCCTTTTCTAAACTGTACTCCAAGCTGTTTATTCAGTTTTCTATCTCTCAGTCTCTCAGCACCCCCACAGCTTCCTGAACCCCTTCTCTCTCTCTCCCACCACATTTCCCCCACCTCCCGCCAGCACTGAAATCAAGCCCACCCTGATCTGTGATCGAGTGTGAGCAATATAGGTAACAACTGCTCTAACAGGACACTACAGACTGTCACTCAATGTGGACTCCCCTTCCCCAACTTTGTGTGGCAAGAATCAGAAGCACCTCTCAAAGCCCAAGCCTGGTCATCAGGGACCTTCCCTCAGAAAGGGAAACTAGATCCTGTCGCTCGGAATGATGTGTGGGTGGGGCACAGTGGTTAGCACTGCTGCCTCACAACGCCAAGGACCCGGATTCGATTCCCGGCTCGGGTCACTGTCTGTGAGGAGTCTGCATGGATTTCCTCCCACAGTCTGAAAGATACGCTGGTTAGGGTGCATTGGCCGTGTTAAATTCTCCCTCAGTGTACCCGAACAGGTGCCGGAGCATGGCAACTAGGGGATTTTCACAGTGACTTCATTGCAGTGTTAATGTCAGCCTACTAACGATACTAATAAACAAACTTTAAAAGCTGAAAGGACTTTTATTCCGGTATGTCTCGCACTTGGAACCTATTTAGTTTTGGCACCTGAGACCAATGGCATCCATTTGCACTCAGCAGCTCCTTGAGTTCCCCTATGAGGCAGCAATTAGGAATGGCCTAGTGGTATTATCAATAGCCTATTAACCCAGGTAAAAATTCCTGCCGGGGTAGATAGTGGAATTTGAATTCAATAAAAACAAAATTGTCTGGAATTAAGAATCCACTGATGACCATGAAACCATTGTCAGAAAAACCTATCTGGTTCATTAATGGCCTTTAGGGAAGGGAATCTGCTGGTCTGGCCTACGTGTGAGCCACAGCAAGGTGGGTGACTCTCGACTGCCCTCCAAGGGTAATAAATGCTGGCCAGCCAGCGACAAGCACGTCCCATGAATGAGTAATGAAGAACTCCCACTCTCAGGGTCAGAGGAGAACAGACATTTCTACAGCACGGCTCATGGAACATCTCAACACACTGCAGCAGCCAACCAAGGTCCTTTGTATTGACACATCAGTAAAGAGAGCAATGCTACTCCCAGAATATAACCAGTGCCATTCAATCATGGTGCTGTGCACGTTTTCCAGACTTCAGACCTGGAGACACAAAGTGCAGCGACTACAGTCACTGACTGGCAGTCCATATTCTGACAGATTGTACTATGTATTGGTCGCATTTCTTCTGTGCCCTATTTCTGCAACAGCCCATGTCGGACTGAGTCTGGGAATCTCCGCTCAGTGCTTAGAGCAGAGCTGTAAGCTGGCCGGTCAATAATGTTGTGGCTCGGAGATAAGTTGCACCTTTACTGCGGGAGCAAACTGGAGCAGCTGGAGGAAACCCATGCCGACATGGGGGGAACATGCACACTCCACACAGACAGTGTGTGAATCGAACCCAGGTCCTCGGCGCTGTGAGGCAGCCGTGCTAACCACCGTGCTGTGCCAAAGCCTTCTTTATTTTGTCTTATTAAGTGTTGGCCACTCTGCTACACAGCGCGATTAATTTTGCAACAGCACCTACCGCTTGCAGCTCCCACTTGATGCCACATCAAACACAAACCTGTCAAGTCTAGCTGTTCTACCTTCTCCTGCAAATACACACCACCTACAATCCTGTCTCTGAAAGAGCAGCCACAGACATTATCCAAGGTATCCTTTGCTCTTCAGAGCCCGAGAAGCAGAGATTCACGTCAAAATATGCTACCACACAAAGCTCACAAGCCCTTCGGACATCAGAATGTGATCTCTCTTAGTAAAACTTGCATCTCTAAGGGAATGATGTAGAGATGCCGGCATTGGACTGGGGTAAACTCAGTAAGAGATCTGACAACATCAATTTTAAATCCAATCAATTTATTTGATAGTAAACTTGCAAGCTTTCGGCCTTTGTAGTCTTCCTCAGGCAAATGAGGTGTTCTGGTCTGCCAGACCAGAACACCTTATTCGCCTGAGGAACACCTCATTCGCCTGAACACCTTTCCTGAGGAAGGCTACAAAGGCCGAAAGCTTGCAAGTTTACTATCAAATAAATCGGTTGGATTTAAAAGTGGTGTTGTCAGACCTCTCCCTAAGGGAAGACAGGAAATCAGAGCCAAAAGCTGAGGCTGTGTTGCACACGTGCAGGGACACTGAGTCTATAGATTAGCTCCATCTAAAGGGCTAAATCTGACAGGGAATAAGAACAGAGATTACCCAGATCTTCCCGGAAACGATGGTTACACTATATAAAGTCCATTAAAGACTGGGACCTTCACGTGTAGGTTATTATAGAATCCCTACAACGCAGAAGAGGACATTTAGCCCCTTGAATCTGTACCAATTTCATCGACAAATCATAGAAAAAGGCCATTTGGCCCATCACATCTGCACCAACCATAATCTCTAACCCTTTTTACCCTAACTGGTCCTCCTGAGACTAAGGGGCAATTTAGCACGGCCAGTCAACCTAACCTACCATCTTTGGAGTGTGGGAGGAAACCAGTGCAGTCACAGGAAACCCATGCAGACATGGGGAGAACGTGCAAACTCCACACAGCCAGTGACCCAAGCCGGGAATTGAACCCGGTTCCTTGGCAGCTGTGAGGCAGTAGTGCTAACCATTGTGCCACCGTGGCGTCCCCAGACCGAACCTCATAATCCCACACTTACCATGGCTAATTCCATCTAACCTACACATCATGGGACACCAGGGGGCAGTTTAGCATGGCCGATCTGTCTAACTCGCACATCTTTGGACTATAGGAGGAAACCAGAGCATCTGGAGGAAACCCATGCAGACATGGGGAGAATGTGCAAACTCCAAGCTGGGAATCAAACCCAGGTCCCTAGTGCTGTGGGGCAGCAGTACTGACCACTGTGCTACCGTGCTGACTCCAAACTCTGGGAATGAGTGTACGAATAACAATCTAATTATTAATTTTGAGTGTAATGACATGCTTGGTGCATTGGTTGTGACAGTGACAGGGTCACTGTGCCTGCACTGAACCTCAGATGCATAACCTAAACACTGAGTTAATCTTAACAGTCAGGACACAGCGAAGAGGCTTCACATGGATACAGGATCCGGTGGTCACAGTCTCAAAGCCGGCTGAAATCAGATGGTGCCCATGTGATCTACAATCCCGGATAGACATCGAGTGCTCCTATCCCCCTGCTCCAATCAATCATCCCCTCATGCAGACAGTTCCACTCTATCTACTCCAACAGAACTTTCAATCCCCAAACACCTCGCTCAACCTCTCCTTAATCTTCTCTTCATACAATCCGTACTGTACAGAAGGAGGCCATTCGGTCTATGGAATCTGTACCGACCACATTTCCACCCAGGCCCTAATCCCGTAATCTCACATTTACCCTGTGAAGCCTCCTGACACTAAGCTCAATTTAGCATGGCCAGTCAACCTAACCCCACACGTTTTTCAGATGGTGGGAGGAAACCGGAGCATCTGGAGGGAACCCATGCAGACATGGGGAGAATGTGCAAACTCCACACAGACTTGAGGTCCCTGGTGCTGTGAGACATCAATGCTAACTATTGTGCCACCATGCTGTCTTCTTCCGCACATTTCTGTAGTGAAATGATAAACACAAGGGGGTGGTGATGGGGAGTGATCCTGGGCTAGTAATCCAGAAAATAATATTGCTTTAATGACAAGGGTTCAAACCCCACCATGGGTGATGAGTGGAATCTATATTCCATTTATAATATGTTATTAGTATTTATATTCCAAACCCCTTGCAGTGTTATCAAATGCCCTTCAGGGAAGGAAATCAGCCTGTTTGGAAATCTGGCCTACACGTGACTCCACATTCACTCTTTGAAAGGGGTTAGGCCATCAACAACCCATGAAAAATAATCTTCACTGCTGCTGGTGCCCAAGTAAAAGCGATGCTGAACTTGCATCAGAGGAATGACGAATAACTTCTTTTGGGGCCAGGAAGAAGCAAACAGTCCTAAGTTTAAAAGTTATCTATTACAAAGAGCAAAGAACATTACAGCATAGGTACAGGGGCAGCACGGTGGCGCAGTGGTTAGCACTGCTGCCTCACAAGAACCAGTTCGATTCCTAGCTTGAGTCAGTATCTATGTTGAGCCTGCACATTCTCCCCATTTCTGTGTGGGTTTCCTCCAGTTCCCCCCCACACTCCAAAGATGTGTGGGATTGGTCGGGCTAAATTTTCCCTTAGGGGGACAAGGTAGGGTAAACGTATGGGGTTATGAGGATAGCGCCTGGGTGGGAATGCAATCTCGATGGGCTAAATGGCCTCTTTCTACGCTGTAGGGATTCTATGATTCCGGCCACAAAGTCTGTGGCAACACAGATGCCTCTCTATTCTAATATTTCCTTGCCTCTATGTGGTCCATAATCGTTCCATCCCTGCCTATTCATGTATGTAACTAGATTTTTAATGTCTAATAGTGTCACAAGTAGGCATATATTAACACTGCAATGAAGTCACTGTGAAAAATCCCCTAGTCACCACACTCTGGTGCCTGTTTGGGTACACAGAGGGAGAATTTAGCACGGCCAATGCACCCTAACCAGCACATCTTTTGAACTGTTAGTTATACTGCCGCTACATACAAAAATATGGACTATGCGCAGGGGTAGTAGGCCACTCCGCTCTTCAATAAGATCATGGCTGATCTGATTATAACCCCAACCCACATTTCTGCCTCACCCCCAATAACCTTTCAGCCCCTTATCAATCAAGAATCTATCCAACTCTACCTTAAAAAATATTTAGAGATTCTGCTTCCACTGCCTGTGGAAGCAGAGTTCCAAAGACTCACAATCCTGGGCAAGAAACAAATTTACATACGGTGGCACAGTGGTTAGCATTGCTACCTCATAACCCCAGGGATCTGGGTTCAATTCCCACTTGGCTCACTAACTGTGTGGGGTCTGCACTTTCTCCCCTTGTCTCAGTGGGTTTCCTCCCACAGTCCAAGATGCATAGGTTTGGTGGATTGGCCATGCTAAATTGTTCCTTAGTGTCAAGAGGATAGGTAGGATAAATGTTTAGATTTATGGGAATAGTGTCTGAGTGGGTTCATAGTGGGTGCAGACTCGATGGGCCAAATGGTCTCCTTTTGCCCCGTTTGTCGTAACTAAGACTTTGCAGCCAATTTGTCTGGAGAAAATGCGTGCAAATTGTAACTATTTTAAAATAAATCAATCACTCCAGCTCCCAACCACCTTCTCTCCTGGAATCCCAATTACAGGGAAAAGCATTGGGGTGGAGAAAAGATTAACATAGGCAGACAGGGCGCTTCTGCCAGTGACCAGCAGGTGGCAATCTAAGCCTACGCTGAGCAATCTGCAAAAGCAGCCAAGTGACTTGCAACATGAAATGTGTCCCAATTCCAAACAAACTGCATATATATATAAAAAACCCATCTGCTTCTGAAACGATCGCAAAACTTCAGCTTACCTTCGCTCCTCCGACTCTCGTTGGGGATGTGAGCCGCCTGGTACAGGCAAACAAAGGGAAAGGAAGGGGAGAGAGAGAGAGAAGGGAAAAGATTAGAAACATTTTTTTTTCAAAGAAAATACGTTGGCTCTCACTCTAAGCTGTCATTTGTTAAAACAAGCTAGCACCCAAAATAAAGCAACAACATAAAAAGGGAGGCATTGCATCACGCACTTGTACAAACACCCTGCAATAAGTTTGCAAATAAAAAAGGTTAAATTATTGTGGTTTTTTAAATTGCTGTTTTTAAACATCGAGAATAAAAGATTGAGAGAAATCTAACAGCCTGCTGGAGGCCATTCAGCCCATCTAACGGCGGCTAGGATGTGTGTTGATTTGATTTATTATTGTTATAGGTATTAGCATACAGTGGAAAGTACTGTTCCACTGTTCATAGAGAAAGAAGCGAGAACATGTAGTATAACAGTCACAGATAGGGTCTAGAGAAAGATCAACTTAATGCGAAGTAGGTCCATTTAAAAGTCTGACGGCAGCAGGGAAGAAGCTGTTCTTGGGTCGGTTGGTGTTCACACAATTCACTTTTTTTAAAAAAAACTTTCCCTCACTTCTGGGCAGGAGAGAGGGGGGAATAAGGAACCCTGGGTCAAGAGGGGATCTATTTGTTTATTTGGAAATCTGAACCACTGGCTTCGCATTGCCACATCTTTTGGACTTTATACATAAATATGGATTCACTCGCATGAATAATCGCTGGAAACGGAGAGAGGGAAAATATTTAGTCAGGGGACGCACAAGGCTGGAATGCCTTCTTAGTTCAACATTAACCTTCCCCTTACACAGCGGCACCTGCTGTACTGACAGGGTTTGTGTCGGAATTTGGAAAAGCGACGGGAATGCTTCAAGGATTGTGTGGGAGAGGAACTCTGGAAGCTTTTGCCAACAAGTGTGGAGGGAGAGAGAATGGATAGAGGGAGAAAGAGCGAGGGTTCAATAGACTGGACAGGAGAGGGAGACCTGTAAAGAACCAGGGTAATACATGAAGGGAAATCCTGCAGGCTGGACACTTTTGAACTCTTATTTCCTCTCTCCTGCCGGCCGCTGAGTTTATCCAGTGATTTCAGTTTTTGTGCTCAGTGGGATTGGGGGTGGAAGAATATAATGAAATAGATCGATGGAAAGAAAGATAGGGGGAGAACGCGATAGAAGAGATGGACAGAATGGGGCGAAGGAGAGGGGGGATCAGTGGACGGAACACAGGAACGGTCAAATTTTGTGAATGGTTTCTCAGCCCTCCTGCGTCCATCTATCGCTTCGGTGTGTGTTTCTGAGACTGTCTCCCCACGTACAGTCTCTGTCCCTCTCTCTGATCAAGTCTCGGTGGGTGTGTGTGTGTGTTTCTGGAACTGTGTAGGAAGACGGTCTCTGTCTTGGTGTATGTATGAGGGAGGGAGACAGTGTGTTGGAGTCAGTCTCTCTCTGTGCGTATGTTTCTGGGACTGTGTACATGGGGAGACAGTCTCTCTCTCTCTGTCCCTGTGTGTGTGTGTGTGTTTCTGGGACTGTCTCTCCACACTCACAGTCTCTCTCTCTCTGTCTCTGTGTGTGTGTTTCTGGGACTGTGTGTGTGGGGAAACAGTCTGTCTCTCTGTCCCTGTGTGTGTGTTTCTGGGACTGTGTGTGGGGAAACAGTCTGTCTCTCTGTCCCTGTGTGTGTGTTCCTGGGACTGTGTGTGGAGAGACAATCTCTCTCTCTCTGTCCCTGTGTGTATGTTTCTGGGGCTATGTTTGTGGGGAGACAGTCTGTCTCTCTCTGCCTGTCCCTGTGTGTGTGCGTGTGTTTCTGGGACTGTGTGTGTGGGGAGACAGTCTGTTTCTCTCTGTCCCGGTGTGTGTGCCTGGCTGATGCGGGATTCACTCGGTCAGAGAGAGTACATGGGAGTTGACACGGCTGCTGTGTGGGGAATGAACGCATTACTGGAGGATCTGAAGGGCTCTCTCTCTCCTCTCAGTCACTGAGCTCTCACAGAAATGACAGCGATGCCTGCCCTCCCGATCCTGCCTCCCAAATCCCAGCCCCCTTGAGCACAGCAGTCTGAGAGAGAGAAATCCCATCACAAATAAAGTGCCGTTCCTTCTATTCTAACTCAATCTCATGCAGAGATGTCAATTTCTCATCCTAAATTTCTGCGTTTCAATTTAATAGTTTCTCAGGAGGCGCGAATATTGCCCCTTTAAATAGATGGGCGTCATATAGATGTCACTTCATTTTCTTACAAGTCTGGGGTGGGAGTCTGGGGGGGGGGGGGGGGGGGAGCACAGAAACTATCCCAGCCGGGCTGGAAAGCCGCAACCCGGGCTTAGAGTCAAACCGCAACTCGTCGGGCCAGCTCCAGTCAAAGTCTAGTTACTGTGTAAGAGAGAGGGAGACAGGGCAAAATTAGGGGGACAGAGGGATCGAGAAGGACGGGGAGAGAGGCAGCGAAAAGAGAGACAGAGAGGGAGAGATGGACAGCGGCAAAGCATAGGCAGAGAGAGAGGCAAAGACAGGGAGAGGAGAGAGGCAGAGGGAGGGAGAGGGTGCGTGAGCGTAAGGTAGAGGCAAGGAGAAACCGGATGAGTGAACGAGAGAAAGAGAGAAACAGGGGTGAGTGAATGAGAGAGAGAGAAGCAGAGAGAGGCAAAGATAGAGGGAGAGACAGAGGGTGAGTGAGGCAAAGAGGGACACAGAGAAAGAGAGGGATATAGACAGAGAGAAAGGGGGATATAGAGAGAGAGAGAGGGACATAGACAGAAAGAGAGAGAAACACAGACGGAGAGAGGCAGAGAGAGAGAGAGGGAGGCAGAGAGAGAGAAAAAGAGAGGGGCACAGACGGAGAGAGGCAGAGAGAGAGACATAGAGGCAGACAGAGAGAGGCAGAGAGGGACACAGGCAGAAAGAAAGAGAGAAGGACACAGGCAGAGAGAGAGAGAAAGAGAGGATCACAGACGTAGAGAGAGGCAGAGTTAAAGTTAAAATGAACAATATCATCAATTTCACAATGACTTCCTCTTGTAACACTGTCAGCCCGGTTCTGCAGCTAACACGTGCTGCTGTGCAGAGTTATATAAAAAACACACACACAAAACAAGAGACACGAACAGATTCAGCGATTAACAATCAGAATGATTAATGAAACATGAAGAGCTTGGCCGGCAGCACAGCGAGAGACACAGAAAGAGAGAGGTGACTTACCTTGGTCATGTCAAAGTACAGCAAGGCGACTAGTAGGCAGTGCAGTAAACTCAGCAGTGAGTTCATGGTTGCTGCAGATTATATCCCGGCTGAAAAACTGCGAGAGAGAAAAATAATAAACCTCTGCAAACAGTTGCCTCCGAACTGAAATATTGAACAAGAGTCTCTCTCTGAAGTGTGTGTGCGCGCGTTTCGGTGCTATCTCCTTCAATCTTCAATTCTCAATGTAACATACCTCCGGTGTCGCACATAAACCATCGATTTTTCCCTAATGTTCAGTGTGTATAATGTGTGAGTCTCCACGTCCTGTTCTTCTTTCTGTCCCAGCGGCGAGCACTTGCAGTAAAGTTGATCGCTACAGACTTTCTTACACACACGGCAGCACCACGGCGATTCCCTAACAGCTGCTGGCTCCCTCCCTCTCTCTCTGAAAAGGGAGAGAGAGCTGGTGGTGTCTAGGGAGGGGGGAGTTTCTTTTTTTCTTGCTTGAAGCCCTCAAACTTTGTCTTCAACGAGAGAGAAAAAAAATTCAGAAGCTACATATGTCCATAAAAATCCAGAATCTTGCAGCAGTTTTTTCAAACCCAATTTTAAAAAAAATCCAGCAGAGAAAATTAATCGAGGGCAAAAAAAAAACACTGTATATGTGTATTTATAGAACTCAGCGGACGGAAAGAAGTAGGGGAGGGAAAAAAAAGGTACAGGCTTGGAAGTGCGAGCGCTTTGTGCTTGTTGTAATCCTCCTGACAGCACGGCACAGTTCCACTGCGCTCGCTCTAACTCTCAGATTCGCTCTGTGTCAACTGAGCCCGCCTGTGTTACTGATTCCACTCCCATTGTGGGCGGGCCCAGCTCACCGTAATACACCGTGTACTCTCTCAGTCCAAGGGAAAAAGAAGCAGAAAAATCTCAGAAACTGAGCCAGCATCTGTGCGGGAGAGAATAGACCAACTCTCGTCTCGAAACTGTCTACATCAATGGGAATCAAGTAGAAATGGAGAGTTTCAAGTTATTAGGTGTGCAGGTCACCAACAACTCAACCTGGTCCCCCTCAAGTCTACATTATAGTTGAGAAAGCCCACCAACGCCTCTACTTTCTGATTCGATTTACTTTTGTCGCATGTATTAGTGTACAGTGAAAAGTATTGTTTCTTGCACGCTATACAGAATGTATTAACATACAGTGAAAAATGTTGTTTCTTGTGTGCAACCCAGGTTGTATTAATATAATGAAAAGCATTGTTTTTTGCATGCTATACAGAATGTATTAATAGTGAAAATGATTGTTTTTTGCGCTACACAGATTGTATTAACATAGTGAAAATAATTGTTTTTGGCACATATACAGGGTATTATCACATAGTGAAAAGCATTATTTCTTGCACACTACACAGACTGTGTTAATGTATTGTGAAAAGTATTGTTTTTTGCACGACAGAGCATACCATTCATAGCGAAGGAAAGGAAAGAGTGCAGAACATAGTGTTACAGTCATAGCTAGGGTGTAGATATGAGATAGGCCTATTCAAAAGTCTGATGGCAGCAGGAAAAGAGCTGTCCTTGAGTTGGCTGATAACGTGACCTCAGACTTTGTATCTTTTTCCTGATGGAAGAAAGTGGAAGAGAGATTGTCCGGGGTGCATGGGGTCCTTAATTTTCTCTGCTTTTCCTAGGCGACGGGAAGTATAGACAGAGTCAATGGATGGGATCAGCAACAATCTGTCCTGGTTCTGAGAAAGCCCACCACTTTCTCAGAAACCTAAGGAAATTTGTTAATTTCGACTGTAACTCTCACCAACTTTTACAAAGCCATGATGTGGAGATGCCGATGTTCAGTTGGGATGAGAACAGTAAGAAGTCTCGCAACATCCCAGGTTAAAGTCCAACAGGTTTATTTGAAATCACGAGCACTGCTCCTTCATCAGGTGAGTCATCTTTTTTAGGTGCACCATAGAAAGCTTTCTTTCTAGTTATATCGTAACTTGGTATGGCTCCTGCTCTGCCTAAGATTGCAAGAAACTACAGAGCATTATGAATGCAGCCCAGTCTATCACACAAGTCAGCCTCCCATCCATTGACTCTGTCCACACTTCCCGCTGCCTCAGCAAAATAACCAGCAAAATCAAGAACCCCATGCATCCCAGACATTGCGTCTTCCACCTTCTTCTTTCAGAAAAAAAGATACCAAAGTCTGAGGACATGTACCAACTGACTCAAAAACAGCTTCTTTCGTGCTGCTGCCTGAGGCTTTTAAATGGACCTACCTCGCATTAAGCTGATCTTTCTCTGCACCTTAGCTATGACAATAACATTACATTCTGCACTCTCTCCTATGTACTCTCTGAATGGTTTGATTTGTCTGTATAGCATGCACGTAACAATACTTTTCACTGAACACTAATACATGTGACAATAATAAGCCAAGTTACAGCAAATCAAAAACACCAATAAAAAATACCTGTTCAATTCATCTGCCATTTTCTTATTTTCATTATAAACCCCCTTGACCCATTTTCTATAGGACCAATGCACATTTTGTTAACTTTTAAATATCTGTAGCAATTTTTACTATTTGCTCTTATGTTTCTAGCTATCTTTCTTTCGTGCTCTAATTTTCCTTCCTTATGAATATTTCATTCTTTGCTATCTTCATATTCTGTCCAACCTTATGACCTGCCACCCATCTTTACACAATTTTTTTTTCTTTAAGTTTGATACTAGCTTTATTTATTTTTATTTCACCACAGATTATGGGTCCTCCCCTTGGAAATATGCTTCCTCATTGGAATATATCAATGTTTTTTGAAATATCCTCTTAAATATCTGACATAGCTTCTTTATTTCTTCACCTAATTTGCTAGTTCATATTAACCACCTTTGCTTTCATGCCCTTACAATTGACCTTATTTATGTTTAAAATACTGGTCTTAGACCCACTTTTTCACCCTCAAACTAAATGTTAAATTCAATCTTTGCTGCCATGGAGTGCCTTCACTATAAGGTCATTAATTAATCATACCTTATTTCACAATGCTAGGCCTTGTATAGTATGCTCTCAGGTTGTTACCAGAACATGCTAGTCTATGAAACTATCCCAAAAACATTATATTAATTCCTAGGCCACTTTTGTCCAGATGATTTTTCCAACATTAGTGTAGAAATAAGACTGCACGATTACCTTTCTTTATACCTTGTCCTACCTAGCTTTTTTTGTAACCCCTAACCTTATCAGCTGATTTACTCTTAGATTTGTACTCTGCATTAAGCTGACCTTTCTCTGCACCCTAGCTGTCATGATCTGTTTATCATTTCCCATATAATAATACTTTTCTCTCTTGCTTTGCTTCTGCACTGATTTGCAAAATTTTCCTAAATTTGACCCTTTATCCCACTATATGGGACAAGTCCCTGGTTCTGATAGATCCTAGGGTCTCACAAGAGGTGAGGTAGTTGATTGCATTGATTTTAATTTTCTAAGGTTCCCTAGATCAGGGGAAGATTCCTTTGGATTCTAAAATAGGGAATGTAACTCCTTTATTCAAAAAGGGAGGGAGGCAGAAAGCTGGAAAGAACAGCATGGTTAGTTTAACATTTGCCAAATGGAAAATGCCACAAGTTATTCTTTAAGTTGTTTCGGAGGGCATTTAGATAAATTCAAAGGAATCAGGCAGAGTCAACATGGTTTTGTGAAAAGGAAGTCGTGTCTACCAATTTATTGGAGTTCTTTGAAGAAGTGATATGTTCTGTGGATAAAGAGGAACTGGTGGTACTTAGATTTTAGATGCATTGTACTTAGATTTCCAGAAGGCATTTGATAAGTTGTCTCATCAAAGGTTGTTGAGGAAAATGAAAGCTCATGATATAGGGGGGTCAGAAAGTAACATGGATATAAGATTGGAAGCAAAGAATAGACAATAAAGAATCATTTTTGGTTGGCAATATATAATGAGTGGTGTGCTACAGGGATCAGTACAAGTGCCTCAACTTCTATCAATTTATACCCATGACTTAGAGGAAGGGATTAAAGATGTGGTTGCTGAATTTGCTGATGACACAAAGAGATGTAGGAAATGAAGTTCTTCTGTCGGGAAAAAGATACAAAAGTCTGGGGTCACGTACCAACCGACTCAAGAACAGCTTCTTTCCTGCTGCCAACAGACTTTTGGATGGACCTAATCTGCATTATGTTGATCTTTCTCTACAACCTAGTTATAACTGCAACACTATATTCTGCATTCCTTTCCTTCTCTATGGGTGGTATGCTTTGTCTGTATAGCGTGCAAGAAACAATACTTCTCACTGTGCTAATACATGTGCCAATAATAAATCAAATCTAATCAAAGAGGGCATAAGGAGCCTGCAAAGGGTTTTAAATAGGTTAAGCGAGGAGACAAAGATTTGACAAATTATGTATAATGTGGACAAGTGTGAAATTGTCCGTTTTGGTGAGAATATGAAAGAAACTTGACTGTCTCAATGGTGAGAGATTACAGAGTTCTGAGGTGCACAGGGATCTGGGTGTCCTAGAGCATGAATCACAAAAGGCTAGTAATTAGCAAACAGAATGCTCTGCTTATCGTGAGGTGGATTTAATGTATTAATTAGCATTATTTAACTTCATATCAGCTATATCACTTAAGGTCGCCTTCACCTGTTAGAAGACTTGATGTGGGTGAATTAGGAGAAAGGTGGACTGTTTCCCATCCACATCTTGTACTTGGGAACAATAATTATTTATAGCAGCTAAGAGGTATTCATATACAGTTAGCATTGTTGCTGGCCATATAGTGCTAGAACTAGTGAACTGGCCATGCAGCATTGATGAAGGCCACAAGTGTTGACAAAGTTCCTTCTACAGAAAATTCTGCAACCATGTTCAGAAAAAGCATAGATTCAATTGACAGAGTGCCTCCATCGGAAAAGTTCAAACAGTTAGAAAACTTCAGGAACTCATGGGGAATTTTTAAGTGACCTAAAAGATTTTTCAGGTTAAAAATGTATTGGTGCATGTCAAATTTAGAAGGATGAGTGTAGGTATCAAGAAAGCAATATTGTTAATGGCTGCCACTTGCTGGTTAGCTCAGTTGGCTGGACAACTGGTTTGTTAATGCAGAGTGATGCCAACAGCATGGGTTCAATTCCTGTACTAGTTGAGATTATTCATGAAGGCCCTGCCTTCACAGTCTGCTCTCTCACCTGAGGTGGGATGACCCTCAGATTAAATCACTTTCAGCCAGCTCTCCCCATCAATGTTGGAGAACAACCAATGGCCATCTGGGACAATAATGACTTCACTTTCACTGTGTCAATTAGAAGTTGCAAATGCTGAGGTATAAATTGCCCAGTTTAAGCTGTTAGATTTATGAACGCTAACAAGTTGTAGGATGTTACACCAAATTCATGGGTTTAAGCTGTTTATTCTTGTCAAAAGTAGGCTTACAGTAACATTGCAATGAAGTTTCTGTGAAAATCCCCTAGCTGCCACACTCCGATGCCTGTTCAGATACACTGAGGAAGAGTTTAGCACGGCCTACGCACCTAACCAACATGTCTTTCAGGCTGTGGGAGGAAATCAGAGCACCCAGAGGAAACCCACACAGACACAGGGAGAACATGCAAACTCCACACAGACGGTGATCCAAGCTGGGAATCGAACCTGAGTCCCTGGTGCTGTGAGGCAGCAGTGCTAACTAGTTGTTGCCTTTGATTTAAATTTGGTTTTTCTTTTTCTTTCTCCCTTGGCCTCTTTTAAGGTCAAACCAAATAAACAAACTTCTCTCTTGGATATAGGGTAATAACCAACATTCTCTTTTTCCTTTCTTTTATCATCATAGAAAAACATCTTAAAAAGCTCTGAAAATCTCAGTTACGACAATGCATTTACTTGCATGTCTATTGGGATTTGTTTTTTTTCATTTATCTGTAATAAATTCTTTATTGCTATATTTGCAGTTTTTTTGTCATTATGTGGTATTCAGGAAAATGACAGTAAGTGTACAGGGCACTGAAATTCAATTTGGCTGGGGCTCGACCAAATTCGCATTTACCCAGTAGCACAGTGGTCATAGCACAAGGGACCTGGGTTCAATTCCCGGCATGGGTCACTCTTCGGAGTCTGCATGTTCTCCCTGTGTTTGCGTAGGTTTCCTTCGGGTGCTCCGGTTTCCTCCCACAGTCTGAAAGATGCACTGGTTAGATGCATTCGCCATGCTGTCTGAGTCCTGGTTACTTAGGTAAAGACAGCCTGTCTAATGCCCCCACTTTTTGGTCCATCCAGTGAATGTGGCAGCATATCTTGCTTTGGTAAAAACAGTTGCAATAGTACCTCACTTCTACCCTGCTCCTTCATGTACTAAACCTGCCTTTTTGTCCCTCATTGGCCCCGGTCCTCATTTTTACTATTCATTTGCCTACAAAAGACTTTAGCATTCTCTTTTATCTTAGCTGCTAGTCTCTTCTCATATTCAGACAATAATGTTTTGAGATACAACATGTAAGTAATTTGAGATCTGCGAGTGTAGCATGTTGAGGAGGCAGAGGTGAATTTGGATTTATAGTTCTCACAGCAGTCCAACGCTGGGGAAGGTCCCCCCTGCTCCACATCTGCCTCAGTCGCTGGTAATTGATGGAGATTCTTGTCATAAACTGGACAAATCCATTGTATCATGAAATCAGCCGGATGGTAAATTAAGTGAGCCTTGGTCCACAAATCTTCATCCCCCCCCCCCCCCACCTTCCCCCCCCCCCCCCCCCCCCCCAACTATTGGGTTGTGAGGATGATGGAAGGTATCACTGGAGGAGGGAAGCCTGTCAACCTTGCCTTCTCCTGAAACTAAATCCCAGCAGGTGGAAGTAAGATTTGAAAAGAGTAAGTTGATCTGATAGCTTATTTCTGAAAGGGCAATGCTCATTTACAGGCCTTAGTGACAGACTTGGGCTTAAGGTAAAGTCTATTCAGAATTTGGTTTGATGCTGTTGGAGTTAAACGTTTATTTATTTATCACAAGTAGGCTTACGTTAACACTGCAATGATTTTACTATGAAATTCCCTTGTCGCCAGTGCCTGTTGGGGTATGCTAAGGGAGAATTTAGCATGACCAATGCACCTAACCAGCACGTCTTTCGGATTGTGGGAGGTAACCGCAGCATTGAATTACACATGGGGATCCTCCCTAATATTATCTCTTCTACAAAAGCATGGCATCAATGCATTACTGGCGTGTACTGAGGGAACATTAAGACCAATGTCTCCACAATTTGCTTTCTTTCTGTGTCGGTGGTGCTGCTGCCTCACAGCGCCAGGTACCCAGGTTCGATTCTGGCCTCAGGTCACTGTCTGAGTGGGATTGTTCCGGGTGCTCCGGTTTCCTCCCACAGTCCAAAATGTGCGGATTAGATGGATCGGGCTTGCTAAATTGCCTCTTAGTGTCTAAAAGTGTGCAGCTTAGGTGAATTAATCATGATGAATGTGTGGAGCTACGGGGATAGGATGTGGTGTGGGGGGGATTGGCTGGGTGAGATACTTTTTCAGGGAGTCGACGCAGACTCGATGGGCTGAATGGTCACATCCTTCACATGCTGTAGGGATGATGCAAAAATCTATGGACACTGAATTTCTCTTTGTAGCTAAGGGATCTTTCTTGCTGTCTCTTTATCAGTCTGGCTGTTTGATCCTGCATCTGCTATCTCTGTTTCTCCCTATTTCTTATCCCTGTGTCTATCTAACTCTCAAATTTATTTTTCTGTGGCTAATATGAATGTTCCATTGTGAGTTTAACTTCATTTATTAGTGCCACAAGTAGGTTTACATTAGCACTGCAATGAAGTTACTGTGAAAATACCCTAGTTACCACACTTCAGTTTGGGCACACGGCAGGAGAATCCAACATGGTCAATGCACCTAACCACTATGTCATTCGGACTGTGGGAGGGAACCAGAACACCCAGAGGAAACCCACACAGACATGAGGAGAATGTGCAAATTCCACACAGACCAAAGCCGGGAATCGAACCCTGGTCCCTGGCGCCGTGAGGCAGCGGTGCTAACCACTGTGCCACTGTGCTGTCCATTTGTGGGTGAAGGCCATAGTAGGAAAGGCATCGAGATTTGGATGTAACTGACAGCAATTTCTACCCTACTCTCTTACACTCTGTGTTAATCTCCTGGTGTTGTGTCAGAATTAGACTTGTCACATCTGTCCATCTTTCTGTGTCTCATCCCTTTTGCTCTCTGTATCTGTTCCCCTCTTATTTTACCCCCCAAAACCACCCACAGCCTTGTAGTGCTTTTTGGCTGCATCAATATATCCCTGCTGTGTTCATTTCTAGATTTCATGCTGTAAGGGAGAAAAAACTCTTGGATAAACTTTGGAAAGAGTCCAGCAGTGAACAATAATCCTGAGCGTCTCAGTGTATGAACATCGTGGAAGAGTGGGGGCGGGGTTGAGACAGTGACTAAAGTCCAAAAAAAAGCTCTATATCCCATCTTAAGCAGTTCAAAATAAAGTGAAAAAAATTGATACTAATCTGTGAGGGGAGAACATAACTCTGATGAAAACTGTGGCACTTAAAATTCTGGTTTGATATTTTAAAAAAAGCAGGGACGTATTTTGCTTTGTATAAATGCAACGCTTGGCCTCTCCTAGTCTTTTGATGTTTTGTCAATTAATGCTCTCTGATTTCCTCAAGCCTTTCCCTCTGTGCAACACTCACGCTGTCCCTTCTCGTCGGATGAAATGCCCTCTCAGTCTGACTCCCGTGTATATGGAGGCAGTTCCCTTAGCCATTGGCCAGCCTGGCAGAGGCGGTGCCCTGGGATCTGCCTACTTGCTTGGGAAAGCTCGGGACCCAGGAGATCTCCGCCCCTCTATTTAAAACAGTCCGAAGTGTTTGATTCAGCAGATGTCCCTGGCTGGTCTAAAAGGGGGGGGGGGGGGGGGAGGCACAGGCTGTGAATGGGCACAGACAGTAGCCATGAACTCACACAGCAACTGGGGCACAGGGATAAAAGTGCCCTTTCGATTTTCTTTTCACTGGGAAGGGCTTGGAACAATGTGGGAGCAAACTCTTCCTAAAGTGGGTGTGTGTCCGCTTTTCTGCTGTGTCATTCTATCATTTAGACTGGAGATTATTGATCTAGTCTGATTTCCATGGGCTTGATTTCTTGGAAGGTGCTTGTAACTCAGTGAATTTATAACCTTGATGGTGTGGCACACTGCTGCCTCGCAGCACCAGGTTCGATTCCCGGCTTGGGTCACTGCCTATGCGGACCTGCACATTCTGCCCATGTTTGTGTGGGTTTCCTCCGCATGCTCCGGTTTCCTCCCACAGTCCAAAAATGTGTGGATTAGGTGGATTGGCCATGTTAAATTGCCCCTTGGTGTCAGGGGCACTAGCTGGGATCAATGCATGGGGGTACGGGGATGGCGCCTGGGTGGGATTGTGGTCAGTGCAGACTCAATGGGCCAAATGGCATCCTTCTGCACAATAGGGATACTATGATACTACAGAGAGTGAAAAGGGACATTGAAGAGTGAAAAAAAACACAAGTAAAATTAACTTGGCAATTCAGCAGAAATCCTACTTTTTTTTATTGAGGCACATGATTGTAGAGAGGCACAAGGGACAAGGCAACAAGTATTCAGGAAGACAATGTCAACTTGTAATTCAGTGAAATATTCCAAGGTGCATTTACAGGAGCATTATCAAACAAACTGTGACATTGGATCACATCAGCAAAGCTGTTGACAAAAGTTGGTGAAAGGATTTGGTTTTAAGGGGTGTCTTGATGGAAGAGAGGAACGGAGAAAGGGGGTTTGGGACCTAGACAGCTGAAGATAAGGCTGAAGATATGGAGGTCTCAGTAGGAGACTAGAAGTTGTAAGAGCATGATGACATAGTTGGCATGCTGGCACATTGGTTAGCACTGCTACCTCATAATGCCAGGGTCCCAGGTTCAATTCTGGCCTTGAGTGACTATTAGAACATAGAAAAACTACAGCACAAACAGGCCCTACAGCCCACAAGTTGCACTGATCATATCTCTACCTACTAGGCTTACCTATAACCCTCAATCCTACTAAGTCCCATGTACTCATCCACAAGTCTCTTAAAAGATCCCAACAAGTTCGCCTCCATCACCACCACTGGCAGCCAATTATCTGAGTGGAGTTTGCACATTCTCCCTGTGTCTGCATAAGTTTCCTCCAGGTGCTCTGGTTTCCTCCCACACTCCAAAGACGTGCAGTTTTCAACTTCTTCCCTGCTGCCATCAGACTTTTGAATGGACCTCTCTCACGTCTGTCAGCACTTGCTGCCCATCCCTAATTGAGTGGTTTGCTAGCCCATTTCAGAGTCAACCACGCTACTGTGGAACCAGAGTCACATGTAGGCCAGACCAGGTAAGGACAGCAGATTTCCTTCCCTAAAGGACATTAGGGAACCAATTGGGTTTTTCCGACATTGACAATGGTTTCACTGTTATTATGGATTCCTAATTCCAGATTTTTATTGAACTAAAATTTCATCATCTTTTGTGTTAGGATTTGAATCAGTGTCCCCAGCGCATTACCTTGGGTCTCTGGGTTACTAATCCAGTTGCAATAAGCCAATTCCACTGGGACACCTAAAAGGAACTTTCAGTGCAAGTGGCGGGTTTGAGAGAGGGTTGTAGCTGTCTCAATGTACCATATGGAAGATGGTGGGGACTGAGGAGGGGGGAGGCATTCCTGAGATGTTGTTAGAATCAAGAATCAAGAGAAGCAAGAATTAGCTTCTCAAACCTGGGGGAGGGTTACTGGAGAAGCGGGGGGAGGAGGGGGGAGGATGGAAGCTAGATCAATTGATTCTGTGCAAATATATCAGAAATCATACGGTGACACGTAAGATGCATTGCCCTTTTAATTTCATCTGTTTCCTCCATGCTGGAGTTGTGAGAGCAGTGCAGGCTGTATTGTACATGCAGTTGTACACGTCCGTTTCTCTGCCATTGTTAAAATGTAAAGCTGGGAAAGAAATTGCTTTATGAATGGTGGGTCCCACCAAAAGAGAGGGGAGAAGAAAAAAACACTCTCCCAGATACAACGTGGACACAAATATCTTCCTATTAAAATGCGAATTACCCTTATGTGAGGCGCGAAGGCATAAAAGTAACAATTTATACAGAAAAAGGGGGGGGGGTGTGTCTCATTGCCTCTTTGAGACGGGTGCAAGTGACATTCACAAGTCTGTAGTCAGACGCTTTGGAAGCATAACCGTCTGTAACCGCACTTGGCTTGGGGAGGAGGCGTTAAATTAACTCCCGGCCGCTTTCGAAATTCGCTGTTAATTTTTTAAAAAGATATTATGCCTGGTGATTGTACAGTTTCTCCAGAGTGAAATCTCTCTCTTCCTCCCCCCACTCTGTGCAATTGGGATCAACGGGTTCATCGAACTTTGGTGAAACTGCAATCGATTTCGCACACATACACACACACACACACAAAGTGGGAGTTCTCTTTTTAAAAAGGATGTTAACTTCTCCTACACACACACACACACACACACAAAACCTTCATGTGATTTATTTGAACCGATTTTGAGGCAGCAATCCGCAGTAAGTCGAAAATTACGCTCCCCACAGTAGCATGACTGAATGTTAGAGATTGAAATGATAAATTTTAACACACGAAATCTCTGTTTTGACACAGGTGGGATTTCGAGATGTGTCTCTTGTTCTCTCCTGGGTATCATTGTTGTCACTTGTGTTGTGTCTGAGATGTGGGCGGTGGATTGAGTTCTGGCTGGGCTGGTCATTAAACCAGTCACTACAATAAACCTTCTCACTGCCGGAGAACAAAACACAGGGTAGAACGATTAAATAGGACAACTCTTTTTTTGGAGTGGTGTTGGGGAGGAGCGAAAGGGTAGTTTCTAGTCTTTAAGAAGCCAATGATCGAATGAAGATAGGTGTGAGAGATCAAAGAGTTCTTGCTGTATATCCCCATTGTTAATCTGATTTATTATGCCATATATGTGCAGTGAAAAGTACTGTTTCGCTGTACAGACAAAGCATACCGTTCATAAAATACATAGAGAAGGGAAGGAGAGGCTGCAGAATGTAGTGTTACAGTCACAGCTGGCCTGTAGAAAAAGGTGTATGCGTGCCTATGGGTCTGTTGGAATTACCAACCAGTCTAATTAAATGTCAGAGTTAGATTGTAATTGTAATACACACACACAATCTCCTTTTACTATTCAATAGAGATCAGTGACTGTCCGTCTAGGGGTTTCTATCCAGTTTGCAGCAAGGTGTCTATGTATCTGGGTCCTGTCTGGGACAGTGACTGTCTGTTTAGGGCTCCCTATCCAATCTGTAGCAGGGTTTCTATGCGTCTGGGTCCTGTCTGGGACAATGATTGTGTGTCTAAGGCTTTCTACCCAGCCTATAACAGGGTATCTATGTATCAGGATACATAGATGTGTGGGATAGTGACTGTCTGTCTAGGGCTTTCTATCCAGTCTGTAGCAAGGCCTCTATACGCCAGGGTCCTGTTTTGGACAGTGACTATCTGCCTAGGGCTTTCTATCCAGTCTGAGGAAGGGTCTCTATGAATCTGGGTCCTGTCTGGAAGAGTGACTGTGTGTCCACGGATTTCTATCCCATCTGTAGCAGCACTTATTTTTATGTCAGCCTGCATATTTATTGTGCTGTTCCCAGATTGTTTATATGTGCATTGGTATATATGTATATATACATGCATATCTTAAGTGTATATGTACACAAATCTGAATGTCTATGTGGTTTGCCATGTATGTTTTTGCCTGCCAGTGTTTGTGTATCTGCTTTTGAGAATGTACTTTTGTGTAGTTGTGTGTCTGTATCTGCCTATCTGTGTATACCTATCAGCATCAATGGGTGTACTTGAGTGTATGTCTGTATATACTTTCACTGTGTGCATTTGTATGTATACATGTATATAGATGTAGGTTTTGATTTCTGTATATCTTTCTCAGGGTATGCTTGCCTATATGCTTCTCTGTAATGGGATATGGAAAGTTTATACATTGTGACACAAGAAAACCCTGGGGGGGATTATTTGTTTTTTTTTAATCATACGGAAGGACTTCCTTTTTAAGCAATTCACATGAAGGCCCCACACAATGCCTTCCCTGTTCCTGGTACAAGGGTGAGCGCCATAATCCAGCTAATGCGCCGTACCAGAGGGGAGAGACTGGTAATGAATTAATACAGGGATGAAGATTGCTCAGAAGTGGATGAGTGCAGTGGCGATTCTGTCCCCTCAGAGGCCTGGTGTAGCACATCTGAATAACAAGAAAAGGATGGAGGCAGACACAGAAAGCATATATCGAGAGTGAAAGCAGAGGGGAATATTGGAATGGCCTCCCAAAAAAAAGAACAATTTGCTCCAAAATGTTCTTTTCAAACAATACACTAGAAGGAGACTGGAGCTCGGAGTCTGTACAGACTGGACAGACACAAAAAGAGGTTTCCATGGTTGCAATGTATTTTCCTCTCTGTCTGTCTCCTTTTCTTCAAAGTGTAATTAATTCTAATCTAGTTCTTGCCATGGTAAACCGAACACTTTCACTCAGTCTGTCGATTTCAGTCCTGATAATCAATTCTTCCCCAGCACCCTCTGCTCCTCCTGATTTCACTGGCTTCGGTTCACACCCGCCCCCCTCCCATCCCCCTGCCTTCTTGATCTGCCCCCAAGACTCTCTCCCCCTCCCCTACAGCCCCCAGGAAATAGTATCCCTCTTTCTATCCTATCAAAGCTCTTTACCATCTTAAGTGTCTCGAAATCTTAGGCTCAAGGGATTACAAGGCATGTTTAGGCCACTCTATCCTTGTAATGAGCCTCTGTATTCATTCCATTTAAAGCCACAACCACAGGAGCAGGAGTCAAACATTCGGCCCCTCAAGCCTGCTTTCCCTTCTGAGCTGGCTTGGATGATGCCTCAACTTGGCCTTGCTCCATATCTCTTCAGAGGAAAGTTGATCAGCCTCAGCCTTGAGTTGAGTGTTGAAGAGTGCTGCCCTCGCTCTGCATTGCAGGGCTTGGGCCCTCCGCAGCTTCCAGTCCATCTCCCGAAGCTCTTGTCCTCTGGACTGGGGGCAGGAGGTGGGAATACCACTTAGAAGATGTAACTCGCATCAGCTACAGTATAAGTTACAGTCAGGCTGTGTAAACAAGGCTGCAAACCATTCCCATTCCCCTACCCAGATGCATATGACTGTATACCTGTCTCTTTCACAATGACCTTACAAGCTGGGTGGCATTGCTTCTATTCTGAGCATGGTACAGTGGCGAAATGGAATAAAAAACCCATGTTGATGGGAGCTATAGACGGCTGGAGTGGAACATAAATATTTTTTTGGCCCTGTTGGAACGGAATGGCCTGTTTTGTGCCGTACATTCTCTGAAATTCACTGAGAGCGTTCAAAACAAAACTAAAAAAAAAATGAGATGCACAGTTTTTTTTTGGGGGGGGGGGGGTAGGGTCAAGATGCCCTTGAAAAATTTCTCTCTGGTCGCTCTGTCTGGGAAATTTAACCTGGACACTCCTACCTCAGGCATCCTGAAGCTCACATGTGACTGGCGTGGGGGGAGTGGAGTGAGACCGAGGGGAAGAGAGTGGGAGTGGAGGTGGAGAGAGGGGCAAAAAAGGGATTTTTTTTTCTCGCAGACAGAGTTGGGTGGAAAATGCAGTGACATAGAAGGCACCCTGAGGGACACAAGTAAAAAGACCACAAGCAAACTGATGCCAATCGAATCTCTGCCAAACATCCCACCGTCCCACAGCTAAGCACAATTGGCAAACTTTGAGATGTTGATGCTAACAGTTTATAAATAGACACGGCTGCTTATATCAAATAGTATTGACGTCAAGCAGTAGGACAGTACAAAATAACAATCTATAACCCTTTTTATGAAATGATTCCAGGCAATTAAATAAAATAATTAGCATCAGTCAGACTCTCAGAACCGTAGGGACTTGAGGTGGGCTAGGGCATTGCAAGAAACAACAGACTTTCTGCACTTTTGCCAAAGCTACACATGCAACATTTAACACCTTTCATTTGATCGGCATATTATGCCATAGCTGGGGTTAGAATACCTTTTCATTCTCTCCGCCTAATGAAAGATGACAAGTCATCACTGGTTCAAAACTATGGACAGATTAAATGGATGTTAAAAGAAAATGAAGCCAGTTAAATAAAACGTGCAAAAATTGCATTTTGAAGCATTATATGTTTAAAGTCAACTTTAGGGCAACTCCATTGCATCTGACAAGGACATGAACATGTGTGTATGCAATGAGGCTTGGTGTGTATATAACATATATATGTGTATATATATATATATATATATTATATATATGTACATATATTATATATATAATATATATATAGTATATAATCCTTTTAAAGCTAACCTTGATATAAAAAGTACCAATTGCACCACTGGACAGGGTTGGGGGTGGGGGAAGAGGTCCTTGAATACCTTTCTATCGGGAATAAAAAGAGTTGGAATAAGTAAAAACTGTCCTCACATATTGCACTTTGACAGCAGAAGGCGCTAGACTCAAGCTGTGCAGAAACTGGGAGTTCAAATCCTTGTTGCCTGCGCCCCCATCTGTCGACTTGGAGATTCGGCCCAAGAAAGCCAGTTAAAGGCACCTTTATGGTTTTAAAATTCCAAATGATAATGTGGAGGGGTCCCAGATAAACAACATTCATCATTACAACCATTAGGTGAATTGTAATGTACTGATGCTATAATTAAGCAAGCCCACCAACGCTCCTATTTTCTTTTAAAGTTTATTTATTTGGTGTCACAAGTAGGCTTACATTAACGCTGCCATGAAGTTACTGTGAAAATCCCCAAGTCGGCTCACTCCGGCACCTGTTTGTGTACACTGAGGGAGAATTTACTCTGGTTAATATGCCAAGCCAGCATATCTTTTGGACTGTGGGAAGAAACATCCAGAAGAAACCCATGCAGACACGGAGAGAAATACAGACTCCACACAGACAGTGACCTAAGCCGGAATCGAACCTGGGTCCCTGGTGCTGTGAGGCAGCAGTGTTAAGCACTGTGTTGGCCTCTCTCTATTTTCTCAGGAGGTGAAGGAAATTTGGTGTGTCCATTACAATTTTCACCAGCTTTTTATAGATGCACCATGGAAGGCATTCTTTCTGGTTGTATCACAGCTTGGTATGGCTCCTGCTCTACCAAGACCACAAAAAACTACAAACGGTCAGGAATGTAGCCCAATTCATCACGCAAGCCAGCTTCCCCATCCATTAGCTCTGTCCTCGGAAAACAGGGGGCATAATTAAGGATTCCATGCACCATGGACATTGTCTCTTCCATCTTTTTCCATTGGAAAAAAGATACAAAAATCTGAGAACACATACTAACTGACTCAAGAACAGCTTCTTTCCTGCTCCATCAGACTTTTGAAGCTGATCTTTCTCTTCACCTTAACTGTAACTGCAGCACTATATTATGCACCCTTTCCTTCTCCCTATGAATGATATGCTTTGACTATAGAGCATGCAAGAAACAATACTTTTCACTATATATTAATACCTGTGACAATAACAAATCAAATCAAAACAAATTGTATATATCTCTTATATCTATATATATGCCACACCATAAAACATCTCAAGATGTTTGGCAGGATCAGTTATCAAATTATGAGACAGAGACAATAGATATTGATTCACATGACAAAACTCTCATCAGAAAAGTAAGTTTTAAGGAACATCTTAAAGGAAAAAAGAGAGTTCTTGAGGCTGAAAGATTTACAAAGGGATTTGCAGAGTATTAACAACTTGCAAGAAGGAACTGAAGGCACTGTTGCTAAGTTTGCAGAAGATACAAAGATATGTAGAGGAACATGTAGTATTGAGGAAGCAGGGGGGCTGCAGAAGGACTTGTACAGGTTCGGAGAATGAGCTAAGAAGTGACAGATGGAATACAATGTGGAAAAGTGCGAGGTTATGCACTTTGGAAAGTAGAATGGAGGCATAGACTATTTTCTAAATGGGAAAAAGCCTAGGAAATCAGAATACAAAGAGACTTGGGATCCATTTTTCAAGATTCTCTTAAGATTAACATGCAGGTTCAGTTAGCAGTTAGGAAAGCAAATGCAATGTTAGCATTTATGTCGAGAAGGCTAGAATACAAGAGCACGGATGTACTTCTGAGGCTATATAAGCCTCTGGTCAGACCCAATTTAGAGTATTATGAGCAATTTTGGGTCCTGTATCTAAGGAAGGATGTGCTGGCTTGGAAAGGGTCCACAGGAGGTTCACAAAAATGATCCCTGGAATGAAGAGCTTGTCGCATGAGGAACAGTTGAGGATTTTAGGTCTGTACTCGTTGGAGTTTTGAAAGATGAGGGGGGATCTTATTGAAACTTACAGGACACTACAAGACTTGGATAAAGTGGAAGTGAGAGGATGTTTCCACTAGCAGGAAAAATTAGAACTAGAGGGCAAAATTTCAAGGCTAAAGGAACAACCCTTTAAAACAGAGATGAGAAAGAATTTCTTCAGCCAGAGAGTGGTGAATCTGTGGAACTTTTTGCCGCAAAAGACTGTGGAGGCCAGGTCATTGAGTGTCTTTAAGACAGAATTAGATAGATCCTTGATTAATAAGGGGATCAGACGTTGTGGAGAAAAGGCAGAAGAATGGAAATGAAAAAAATATCAGCATGATTGAATGACAGAGCAGACCTGATGGGCCAAGTGGGCCTAATTCTGCTTCTATCTGGAGGGGTTATGGAGCTGGAGGAGGGGACTGAGATGTAGAGGGACGGTGGCATGGAGGGATTTGAAAAAAAAGCAAGGATGGGAATTTTACAATTGAGGTTTTGTTTAACTGGGAGTCAATATGGATCAGGCAGCACAGAGACAATGGACGAATGGGATTGGTACCAATTTGTACTGGGCCACAGAATTTTGGATGGATTCAGGTTCGTGGAAAGTGGAAAATGGGAGGCTAGGCAGGATTCTCTCCACCTTAGGGTGATTATTTTAGAATTTTGCATCACAGGAGACCATTCAGTCCAGCATGCCTGTACTAGCTCTTTGGAAGTGATATCCAATTTTCCCTCTGCCCTTCCCCATAGTTCTGTATATTTTTCCTCACTCAATTGCGTCTTCAAAGTTATTTCCTAATCTGCTACCACTACCTCTTGAAGCAGCACATTCCAGATCACACCAAATCAGTAGGTCAAATATTTTTCTTTAGCTTCCCTTTGGATCTTTTGGCAATTATTTTAAATTTGTGTCCTCTGGTTATGAGCCTTTCTGCCAATAGAAATGCTTTCTCCTTATTTATAAAATATTGAGAGAAAAGGGGACATTTTTGTTGAAGATTTTCATTCAGGACCTGTCATTCAACATGACCAGACGGTCTTGTTTGCAAGTAAATTTAAAAAAACACTTGCTGGACTTGTGTGAGAGTAATGGTTTTCCGTGCATTACATGTGACAGGATTGATCCTCAGGTGTTGCTGTGTCTGTCAATGTGTAGGATACCCTAAGACACACAATGTTGTTCCTTTATATCCTCTACTTAATGCGAGGTAGGTTCATTCAAAAGGCAGCGTGGAAGAAGCGGTTCTTGAGTTGGTTGGTACCTGACTTTTGTATTTTTTTTCCCTGTAGTTATTGCGCTGGACTTGCGCAGCTCGTGCTTCAGTTGTGCTTCAGCAATACACCTTGCTTCGTGAGCTTGACAGCCTTTGTGGATGAGGCAATGCCAGGTAGGGTGGTTTTGTGCCAGTGTTTCCCAGATGGTTGTGTCAATGTCAAACGTCTTCAGGGAGGCTTTGAGTGTGTCTTTGAAATGTTTCTTCTGCCCTCCACATGAGTGTTTTCCAGCAGAGAATTCCCCAAAAAGGAGCTACTTGGGTATGCGTTCATCTGACATACGGATGACAAGACCTGCCCACCAGATCTGTGCTCTCATCAGCAGTGTGTGACTGATGATAGACTTGGCCTAGAGAGAATTTCAGTGTCTGGTACTTTGTCTTGCCATCTAATGCGTAATATTCTGCGAAGACAAGTCATGTGGAAATGATTGAGTTGTCTTGCTTTGATGGAAGAAGGTAGAAGAGAGATGCCTGGGATACACGAGATCCTTAATTGTGCTGGCTACTTCGCCGAGGCAGCGGGAAGTCAATGGATGGGAGGTTGGTTTGCTTGATCGATTGGGCTATTTTCTGGACCCTTTGTAGCCTCTTGTGGCAGTGGGCAGAGCAGAAGCTATACCAAGCTCTGATACAACCAAAAAGAATACTTTCTATGCTGCATCTGCAGAGTTTGATGAGAGTTCCCATTTTAGGATGGGAATAAAGGGATATGGTCCCCGGAAGAGTAGGCGGTTTTAGCTGAATCGGATGGCATGGTCAGTGCAGGCTTGAAGGGCCTGTTCCTATGCTGTAATTTTCTTTGTTCTTTTGTTGTTTGTTTCAGTTGTAGCTGACATGCCAAATTTCCTTCGTATCCTGAGAAAGCAGAAGTATTGGTGAGTTTTTTTAACATAGCATCTCTTCCAACTGAGCCTATCTCAGAATACCCTGGAAAGACAAAGTATCTCAAAAGTTTGGGCAACAGATGAAGCTGACTGTTTTACATTGCTAGCATGCTGTAAGCAACATGAATGCTATTTGCCACATACAGGTTGCTGTCGTCAAGCCAAAAGGCATTCTACCTATCATGAAAGTAATATGGTATATGAATTTCAATGCCAATGTAATGCCAGATCTATGGTCTGTACATCCCTGGCAGATTGTACCAAACACTGTGTCCTTCCTTCTGCTTGCAATGGGCAAGATATAGACCATATTTAACCAACCCGTACATGCAAAACACAAAACACAGTATCTAACATTCAATGTGATTCCACATTGGACTACATGTGCTAAATAACGCTCCGTTTGGTGGAGCGTTATTTGGTGGTACATAGAAAGAACACATACACACATTGAGGTTGTTTCAGCTAAACAAAATAAATAATGGCTATTCACTGAGTTTATTGCTCAGGGCAATGCCTTGGCCAATCAGAGGCAAGCTGTTTGGTTTAACTTTCAAATGATTTTTGGCAGTTAACTGACTGTCAGCATCAACTGGTGCATTCTTTGTAGCACTGATTCTACCAATCATAGTTTATTTATCAAGCAATTAATGCTCTCTTCTCACGCAGTATAAATTTGTGGATTTCCCTGATATTGATATTCTTGTGATTGTCCTGATGACTGCAAGATGAAAAGTTTTGATGAAAAAGGTCTCTTTATTTCAACAATACTCAAGTTGTGTATTACCAAATGACTATTTATTTAAAAATCTTCATCAGGTTATTAAATGTCCCCTTAACCTTCAATCTCAGTATTCCTAGTCTCTCTGAAACCTCTCACCCCTGGTTCCAGAATCTAGGATCCCTACAGTGCAGAGGGAGGGCAGTTGTCCCACTGAGTCTATACTGACCACAATCCCAACCAGGCCCTATCCCCGTAACCCCCACATAGTTACCCTGATAATCCCTCTGACACCAGCGTCAATTTAGCATAGCAAATCACCCTAACTCAGGATGGTTGGGGAGCTGTGTATTTTAACCCAAAATCATCTTGGTGTTCAGAGGCCCTAATAATCTGAACATGAACTCTGCTATGAGGAATTTTGTTCCTTTCTTTGAAATAAAAGGATATATCATTTTATGCAGCTCTTCTTCCTTCAAACAGGTGAATGCAGGACAAGGACAGCAGATATATGGGAATATCACTAGATTCCCCTCTAAACCACTCACTATCCTGATTTATATAAGAACATAAGAAATAGGAACAGGAGTAGGCCATCTAACCCTTCGAGCCTGCCCCGCCATTCAGTAAGATTATGGGTGATTGGAAGTGGATCAGTCACTTTCCAGCTTTCTCTGCATAACCCTTAATTCCCTTGTCTATTAGAAATCTATCTACCCATGACTTAAATATATTCGGTGCGGTAGCCTCCACCACTTCAAGACGCAGAGATTTCCAGAGATTCACCACCCTTTGAGTGAAGAAGTTCCTCCTCAACTCTGATCAAAACTGTTCCCCCACCCTTCCTTATTTTGAGGCTGTGCCCTCTAGTTCTGCTATCCTTTCTAAGTGGGAAGAATCTCTCTAACTCTACCCTATCTATCCCCTTCATTATCTTGTAAGTCTCTATAAGATCCTCCCTCAGCCTTCTAATCTCTAACAAGTATAGATCCAGTCTATTCAATCTCTCTTCATAAGCTAACCCCCTCATCTCCGGTATCAGCCTGGTGAACTTCCTCTTTACTCTCTGCAAAGCCAATATATCCTTTCGCAAATGCGGGGACCAAAACTGCACACAGTACTCCAGTTGTGGCCTCACCAGTGCCCTGTACAGTTGAAGCAAGACCTCCCTGCTTTTATATTCTGTCCCTCTCGCTATAAAGACTTGGAAACATGTTGCTGTACTTTCACTGTCACTGAGTCAAAATCTTGGATATTCCTCCCTAACAGCACTGTGGATGTACTACAGTGCATGGAAAACAGTACTTCCAAAAGGCAGCTCACCGCCACTTTCTCCAGGGCAATTAGGGATGGGCAATAAAAATGGTGACCTGTAATATCGCACTCTAAGGGTGGGATCTTTCAGCCCCCTTCACCCCAAAACCAGAAAATCCCACTGGAGATCGTCGAACCTTTGTATGGTCCGTCCTGCTGGTGGGTGGGACTGGAAAACTCCCCCCAAGGTTTTTAAAAAAGTTTTTATTTCTTAGTCACAATAACACTGCAATGAAGTTACTGTGAAAATCCCTTCGTCACCACACTCTGGCGCCTGTTTGGGTACACAGAGGGAGGATTTGGCATGGCCGATGCACCTAACCAGCATGTCTTCCAGACTGTGGAAGGGAACTGAATCACCCGGAGGAAACCCACACAGATACGGGGAGAATGTGCAGACTCCGCACAGACAGTGACCCAAGCCAGGGATCGAACCTGGGTCCCTAGCGCTGTGAGACAGCAGTGCTAACCACTGTACCATCATGTACAAAACCTGAAAATTATCCAAATATTTGTTGGCCCATAGTAACACTTTTGAAACACAATCATTGCTGCCATGAAGGCAGACATTTCTGTACTTAGCAGATCCATAACCAGCAAAGAGATCAGTGACCTGTTCACCTGCTTAGAGTTTCCTGTTTGGATCATTGGTCTGGAGTGAGCAGTTTGGCCAGGGCACCGGAAAAACTCTGTGTTCTTTTTAAAATCGTATCATGGATTTCTTTACCGTTGATATGATTTAGTGACTGCACTTCCAAGTGATTTGAGTGGGTGTGAAATGCTTAATGATTATATGTGGCCGTGTTAAGTCAAATAACACCAGGATGGCACAGTGCTCAGTACTGCTGTTTCACAGTGCCAGGGACCTGGGTTCGCTTCCCGGCTTAGGTCACTGTCTGTGCGGAGTCTGCATGTTCTCTATTTTGTATGCCACAGTAGCATAGTGGTTAGCACTGCAGCCTCACAGCGCCAGGGAGCCAGGTTCGATTCCCGGTTTCAGTCATTGTCTGTGCAGAGTCTGCACGTTGTCCTTGTGTCTGCGTCGGTTTCCTTTGGGTGCTCCGGTTTGCTCCCACAGTCAAAGATGTGCAGGTTAGGTGGACTGATGAGCTAGGGTAAATGCATGTGGATAGGGCCTTGGTGGGATTGTGGTTGGTGCAGACTCAGTTGGCCGAAAGGCCTCCTTTTGCACTGTAGGAATTCTATTCTGTGTCTGTGTGGGTTTCCTCCGGGTGCTCTGGTTTCCTTCCCCAGCCTGAAAGAAGTGCTGCTTAGGTGCATTTGCCGTGCTAAATTCTCCCTCAGTGTATCTGAACAGTGTGGCAAGATAGGGTATTTTCACAGTAACTTCATTAAAGTGTGAAAGTCAGCCTACTTGTAACTAATAAATTAAAAACTTGAACCTTAAACTTAAAACTATTCTCTCTCCACAGATGCTGTCACGCCTGCTGAGATTTTACAGCATTTTGTGTGTTATTTTTCGGATTCCAGCATCAGCAGTGTTTTGCTTTAACCTTTGCATCTGTTCTTGCCTGAGAACATGTTCTGCTCCTTCTAAAGGTTTTCAAAAATCAGTTCTTGGGATGTTGAACTCACTGGCAAGGCCAGCATTTAAAACATGTTCCTAGTCTTTGAGGAGATTGTTTTTAGTTCTTTCATGGGATGCGAGCATCATTGGTAAGGCCAGAATTGGTTGCTAATTTTTCATTATGCTTGAACTGAGTGACTTCAGAGGACAGTCAGAGTCAGTCACATTGCTACGGCTGTGGAATCACATGTAAACCAGACCATGTAAGGCCAGCAGATTCCCTTCTCTAAATGGCATTAGAGGACAAACAATCCACTACTTGCTGGATTAGTAATCCAGAGACCCAGGGTATCGCTCTGTTGACCCGAGTTCGAATCTCACCATGGCAGATGGTGACATTTTAATTTCATAAAAATCTGGAATTAAGAATCTACTGGTGACCATGAAACCATTGTCGATTGTCGGAAAAACCCATCTGGTTCACTAATATATAGGGCTAGATGGGGAAGAGATAGAGAGATTCTTCACTCTTAGAAAGGAAACCAGAACGAGAGAGCACAGCCTCAAAATAAGGAGGGGAGGGGCAGTTTAGGACAGAGTTGAGGAGGAACTTCTTATCTCAGAAGTTGGTGAATCTCTGGAATTCTCTGCCCATTGAAGTGGTGGAGTGGTGGAAAGCTACCTTGTTGAATATGTTTAAGTCACGTAGATAGATTTCTAATAGATGAGGGAATTAAAGGTTATGGGGAGCAGGCGAGAAAGTGGAACTGATTCACTTCAGATCAGCCATGATCTTAATGAATAGCGGGGCAGGCTCAAAGGGCTAGATGGCCTACTCCTGTTCCTATTTCATATGTTCTTATTGTTCTTAATGTCCTTTAGGGAAGAAAATCTGCTGTCCTTACCTGTGTCGCTTACATGTGACTCAGCAATGTGGTTGTTTCGCAACTGCCCTCGGGCAGCGAGGGATGGGCAATAAATATTGACCACCTAGTGACGCACATGTCCTATGAATGAATAAAAAAAAGTTGGAGACACAACCTCAGGAGATGAGGGAGGGATGGAAGGGTGAACATGATATTGTGAGGAACGGTGGAACAGACTGCTGCAGTTGTCGGAACCGTTAGCGTTCAGTGTTGCTGCTTCTGTTAGGTTCCATCAATAGGGTTTGCACTATACACAGAAAGTCTGTGGCCAAAACAGCCCAACATCATCAAGCGGCAATCAATCTTTCATCATCCCCAACCGGTTCAGCCTGCTTCCTTCTCCTGCACTGCTTTCAGGACTAGGGGATGCAGATGTTTCAAATGATGAGCAGGTTAAAGAGGATCAAGACTGTGCCTTTAATATTTTCAAAAGACCAGAAGATATAAGAGCAGAATTAGGCCATTCCACCCTTTTCCACACCCACTCTATCTGGGCCTTTCAGTATTCTCTAAGTTTCAGTGAGTCCCCCCCCACCCCGCCCCCCACCCCTGCCCCACCTCATCCTTGTAAACTCCATTGAGTACAGAGCTACTATTGAAACTTTTAACCTCTGGTTCTCCCCTTCTTATTGAGACTTACAAGATAATGAAGGGGCTAGATAGAGTAGAGGTAGAGAGATTCTTCCTGCTTAGAAAGGAAACCAGAACTAGAGGGCACAGCCTCAAAATAATGTGGGGGGGAGGCAGGGCTTGCAATTTAGAACAGAGTTGAGGAGGAACATCTTCTCTCAGAGGGTGGTGAATCTCTGGAATTCTCTGCCCCTTGAAGTGGTGGAGTATACCTCGTTGAAGATATTTAAGTCACGGGTAGATAGATTTCTGATAGATAAGGGAATTAAGGGTTATGGGGAGAAAGCAGGAGAGTGGAACTGATCCATTTCAGATCAGCCATGATCTTATTGAATGGCGGGGCAGACTCGAAGGACTAGATGGCCTACTCCTGCTCCTATTTCTTATGTTCTTATATTCCCACCTTACTGCTGCTTCTCAGACATTGGGAGAAACCTCCTCCGATTTTTCCTGTGGTGCTGGTTTTGTTTTCCATTCTTATTACACTCACTCAAACCAATCCAGGGAAACAATATTACAGTCAGAGAGTGGTAATCTATGGAACAGGTTTTTCAGGCAGAAACAGTTAGCATTGATTCTCTCAAATGCAATTTTTATCGATTTCACTCAGGAAATAGCATTTTGAGTGATAGTAAAACAAGGTGGTGTGAGTGCGGTATAGTCACAGCAACTTTGATCTGATTAATCAACTATTCTCAACCTTGTTTTCATGGCTCTCTTTCTGTGCAATCTCCTCCTGCTGTGTGACCCTCCGAGCTCTTTCTTCTCCTCCAGTTTTAGGGCCCTATTTAACCATTTTGATTCAAAGTCCTGGGCGGACTCGAAACTGGGAGTGTTTCAGATCCAACTTTTAGATCTTTTTTTTGGCACCTCCATATGTATTCTGCTTGAAAAATTATCAGCCTGCTGCAGAAGCCTATGAGTGGGATGTAACGTGCCCAAAGACCTGCAGCTCCGACTAGAACCTTCAACTGCGCATGCAAAATCTGCTGTCCTTACCTGGTCTGGTCCAAAGATGTGTGGGTTAGGTTGATTGGCCATGCTAAGAAATTACCTCTCAGTGTCGAGGAATGCATAGGTTAGAGGGATTAGTGAGTATAATATGTAGGGATATGGGGGTAGGGCCTGGGTGGAATTGTGTTCAGTGCAGACTCGATGGGCCAAAGGGCCTCTTTCTGCACTGTAGGGTTCTATGATTCTATTTCTACGATCTATGGTCGACATGTGACTCCAGAGCCACAGCAATGTGGTTGACTCTGAAATGACCAATCCAGCCATTCAAGGGCAAGTAGGGATGGGCAATAAATGCTGGTCCAGCCAGCGATGCCCATATCCCATGAATGAGACTCTGATGTGATTTCCCCCATCATTAAGCATGAGAATATTAGTGGCACTTCCTTTGTTGATTAATCTTGCATTATTATTCGTAACTCCATGTGGTCACACTTGGAATATTGCGTGCCATTGCCACACTACCGGAAGGACATGGCAGCTTTGGAGAGCGCGCAAAGAAGGTTCACCAGGGTTTTTCCTGGTCTCCAGGGTGTTGGCTATGAGAAGAGGTTGAATCCGGAAGTAGGATTGACTTCACTAGAAAGACTGTGTGGAGTTGGCACATTCTCCTCGTGTCGGCCTGAGATTCCTCCTGGTTCTCCAGTTCCCTCCCACAGTTGGGTTAGGTTGGATTGGCCATGCTAAATTAACCCCTGGAGGATTGGCAGGGTAAATGTATGGGGTTGCGGAAATGGGGCCTGGATGGGATTGTGGTCAGTGCAGACTCGATGGGCCAAATGGCCTCCTACTGCCCTGTGGGGATTTTATGGGGATTCTATGATTTATTGTGTCAAAAGCAGGTTTACATTAACACCACAATGAAATTACTGTAGAAATCCCTTAATTGCCACACTCTGATGCCAGTTCAGGTACATTGAGGGAAAATTTAGCGTGGCCAATGCACTCTAATGAGCAGGATGGAAACCGGAGAACCCAGAGGAAACCCATGCAGACACAGGGAGAACATGCAGACTTCACACAGATAGTGAGCTAAGCTGGAAATCGAACCCATTTAGGCAATAGTGCTAACCACTGTGCCGCCTGCCAAGAATGAGTGAATCAGCACTATTTGCTATTTTCTGCTTTAGTGCTTTGATTATAATTTCCAATGTTTATTTACCTTTCTTCGGGACCTGTTTAGCTAAATCAATCAAGATTGTTTGCTGTGATTAATCAAAAACTCCACTATTGTATCGTCCAGGGTGGTAGAAGGTGAACTAGCTAAATCCTTGGCGTTTTTTCATCTGGCAATCTCTTAGGTGATTTCCCATTAAGTATTGCCTCACATTTATCTACCAGAAATGAAAATTGCCAATCGATACCAGACGGGCAGCACCCATGTGCTGGCGGATTTCATCTGAATACAAAAAGAACAAGAAACAGTCCAACACAGGAACAGGCCCTTCAGCCCTCCAAGCCCGTATCAATCACGATGCCTGCCTAAACTGAAAAAAAAAGCCTTTTTCCCTTCCTCGGTCCGTATCCCGTTATTCCCTAAGAATAAGGGGTAAACCATTCAGGAAGAACTTCTTCACTCAGAGAGTTGTGAATTTGTGCAATTTTCTACCATGGAATAGTATAGAATAGTATAGGTTAGATGGGCTTTAGACTGATTTCACAGGTTGGCTGAAAGGCCTGTACTGCGCTGGAATGTTCTATGTTAGAAAGCTGCTGGGGCCAGTTTGTTAGCCGTGTTCAAGAGGAGCTGGATGTGGCTCTTGTGTCTGAAGGGATCAAGGATTATGGAGAGACAGCAGGAGTGAGATACAGCAAGTGCTTGATCAACCATAATCATATTGAATGGTGGTGCAGGCTTGAAGAGCTGAATGGCCTACTCCTGCACCTATTTTCAATGCTTCTATATTTCCTCGTATTCATCTACCCAGTCAGAAGCTTCTTATATATTACTAATGTGTCTGCTTTCACCATCTGCTCTGGCAACATGTTCTCAGCACCCAATACTTTCTGTATGAAAAGCTTCCCCCGCATATCTCCCTTAAACTTTCCCCCTCTCACCTTGAACTTGTGCTCCCTTGTAATTGACACTTCTACCCTGGGAAGAAGCTTCTGACTATCCACCTGTCTGTGCCTCTCATAATTTTGTAGACCTCTATCAGGTCTCCCCCTCAGCCTCTGTCTTTCCAGTGAAAACAATCCTAGTTTATATAACCTCTCCTCATAGTCAACACCCTCCAGACCAGGAAAACATCCTGGTGAGCTTTCTTTGCACTCTCTGCAAAGCTGCCATGTCCTTCCGGTAGTGTGGTGATGGCACGCAATACTCCAAATGTGGCCTAACCGAGGTTTTATAGGGCTGTAACATGAGGGGGCACCAATAATCTTCACTTAGAACCATAGAAAATTATTGCTCAGAAACAGTCCTTTTGGCTCTTCTTGGCTGTGCTGAACCATTTTTTGTCTAGTCCCACTGACCTGCACTTCGACCATATCCCTCCACACCCCTCTCATCCATGAATCCGTCCAAGTTTTTTTTAAATGTTAAAAGTGACCCCACATTTACCACTTTATCTGGCAGCTCATTCCACACTCTCACCACTCTCTGTGTGAAGAAGCCCCCCACCTGCCTCCCCCAAAATTTCCTTTAAACTTTTTTCCTTTCTCCCTTAACCTATGCCCTCTGGTTTTTTTTCTCTCCTAGCCTCAGTGGAAAAATCCTGCTTGCATTCACTTTATCTATACCCATCAAAATCTTGTACACCTCGATCAAATCTCCCCTCATTCTTCTACGCTCCAGGGAATAAAGTCCTAACCTATTCAATCTCTCTCTGTAACTCAGCCTCTCAAGTCCTGGCAGCATCCTCGTGAACCTTCTCTGCACTCTTTCAATCTTATTTACATCCTTCCTGTAACTAGGTGACCAAAACTGTGCACAATACTCTAAATTTGGTCTCACCAATGCCTTATATAACCTTACCATAACACTCGAACTTTTATACTCGATACTCCGATTTATAAAGGCCAATGTACCAAAAGCATTCTTTACGGGCCTATCCAGCTGTGACATCAGTTTTAGGGAATTCTGAACTTGTATTCCCGAATCCCTCTGTTCAACTGCACTCTTCAGAATCCTACCATTTACCCTGTATATTCTACTTTGGTTTGTCCTTCCAAAGTGCAATGATTGTTTGTCATTTTCATAAATGACCTGGATGAGGAAGTGGAGGGATGGGTTAGCAAGTTTGCTGACAATACAAAGATCGGTGGTGTTGTGGATGGTCTGAAGGGATGCCAAAAGTTGCAGCGGGACATAGACAGGATGCAAGACTGGGCAGAAAAGTGGCAGATGGACTTCAATGCAGATAAATGTGTAGTGGTCCATTTTGGCAGGAATAATGGGATGAAGGAGTAGAATATAAAGGGTAGGAGTCTTAGGTGTGTTGTAGAGCAGAAGGATCTCAGGGCCCGAGTCCATAAGACTCTTAAATACTTTATATATACCCATGCATACTTATATATACCCATGTATACTTTAATGCGAGGAGCATACGCAATAAGGTGGATGAACTTGCAGCCTGGATTGGTGCTTGGGAATTCGATGTTGTGGCCATTTCAGAGACGTGGATAGAGCAGGGGCAGGAATGGTTGTTGCAGGTTCCGGGGTTCAGATGTTTCAGTCAGAGCAGAGGTGGTGGTAGAAGAGGGGGAGGAGTGGCATTGTTAGTTAAGGACAGCATTACGGTGGCAGAAAAGACGTTTGATGTGGACTTGTCTCCTGAGGTATTGTGGGCTGAGATTAGAAACAAGAAAGGAGAGGTCACACTGTTGGGAGTTTTTTATAGGCCTCCAAAAAGTTCCAGAGAAGTAGAGGAAGGGATTGCAAAGTTGATCCTGGATAGGTGTGAAAGTAACAGGGTAGTTGTAATGGGGGACTTTAACTTTTCTAATATCGATTGGAAAAGCTATAGTTCAAGTACGTTAGAGGGGTCAGTTTTTGTTCAATGTGTGCAGGAAGGTTTCATGACTCAGTATGTAGATAGGCCAACAAGAGGCGAGGCTATATTGGATTTGGTACTGGGTAATGAACCAGACCAGGTGTTAGACTTGGAGGTGGGTGAGCACTTTGGTGATAGTGACCACAATTCGGTTACGTTTACCTTAGTGATGGAAAGGGATGGGCACATACCGAATAACAGTAGTTATAGCTGGGGGAAAGGTAATTATGAGGCTATTAGGAGAGATTTAGGATGCATAGGGTGGAGCAGGAAATTGCAGGGGCTGGGGACATCTGAAATGTGGAGCATATTTAAGGAACAGCTTCTGCATGTCCTTAATGAATATGTACCTGCCAGGCAGGGAGGAAGTGGTCGAGTGAGGGAACCATGGTGTACTAGGGAAGTTGAATCTCTGGTGAAGAGGAAGAAGGAGGCTTATATAATGATGAGACGTGAAGGCTCAGTTAGGGCACTGGAGAGCTATAAATCAGCCAGGAAGGAGCTAAAGAGGGAGTTGAGAAGAGCTAGAAGAGGACACGAGAAGACTTTGGCAGATAGGATTAAGGAGAATCCTAAAGCTTTTTACAGGTATATAAATAATAAAAGATTGGTTAGGGCAAGATTAGGGCCAGTCAGAGATAGCAGTGGGAAGTTGTGCGTGGAGCCTGAGGAGATAGGAGAGACACTGAATGAGTATTTTTCGTCAGTATTCACGCAGGAGAAAGACAGTGTTGTCGGGGAGAATACTGCGATAGCAGGTTGTAGACTGGGTAGGATTGAGGTTCATAAGGAGGAGGTGTTAGTGAATCTTGAGGGTATGAAAATTGATAAGCCCCTGGGCCAGATGGGATTTACCCTAGGATTCTCTGGGAGGCTAGAGAGGAGATTGCAGAGCCTTTGGCTTTGATCTTCATGTCGTCGTTGGCTACAGGTATAGTGCCGGAAGACTGGAGGATGGCAAATGTTGTCCCTTTGTTCAAAAAGGGGAGTAGGGACCATCCTGGAAATTATAGACCGGTGAGCCTGACTTCTGTTGTGGGCAAGGTCTTGGAAAGAATTATAAGGGATAGGATTTATAAGCATCTAGAGAGGAATAAATTGATTAGGGATAGTCAGCACGGTTTTGTGAAGGGTAGGTCGTGCCTCACAAACCTTATTGAGTTTTTTGAGGAGGTGACCAAAGAGGTAGATAAGGGTAAGGCAGTTGATGTAGTGTATATGGATTTTAGCAAAGCGTTTGATAAGGTTCCCCATGGTAGGCTACTGCAGAAAGTGCAGATGCATGGGATTGAAGGTGATTTAGCAGTTTGGATTAGGAATTGGCTAGCTGATAGAAGACAGAGGGTGGTGGTTGATGGGAAATATTCAACCTGGAGTGCAGTTACAAGTGGTGTACCTCAAGGATCTGTTTTAGGGTCACTGCTGTTTGTCATTTTTATAAATGACCTAGATGAGGGTGTAGAGGGTTGGATTAGTAAATTTGCTGACGATACCAAAGTGGGGGGAGTTGTAGACAGCGAGGATGGATGTTACAGTTTGCAGAGGGACATAGATAGGTTGCAGAGCTGGGCCGTGAGGTGGCAAATGGAATTCAATATGGATAAGTGTGAGGTGATTCACTTTGGTAGGAATAACAGGCATATGAAATATAGGGCTAATGGAAGGACCCTTAATAGCGTTGTCGAGCAGAGGGATCTTGGGGTACAAGTACATAGCTCTTTGAAAGTTGGCACCCAGGTTGATAAAGTTGTTAAGAAGGCGTACGGTGTGTTAGCTTTTATTGGTAGAGGGATTGAATTTAGGAGCCGTGAGGTTATGTTACAACTGTACAAAACTCTGGTGCGGCCGCACTTGGAGTATTGCGTACAGTTCTGGTCGCCGCATTATAAGAAAGATGTGGAAGCATTGGAAAGGGTGCAGAGGAGGTTTACCAGGATGTTGCCTGGTATGGTGGGAAGGCCTTATGAGGAAAGGCTGAGGGACCTGAGGTTATTTTCATTAGAGAGAAGAAGGTTACGCGGTGACCTAATTGAGGCGTATAAGATGATCAAGGGATTGGATAGGGTGGATAGTGAGAGCCTTTTTCCTCGGATGGTGATGACCAACACGAGGGGACATAACTTTAAATTAAGAGGTGGTAGTTATAGGACGGATGTCAGAGGCAGGTTCTTTACACAGAGGGTGGTGAGGGCGTGGAATGCCCTGCCTGCAGCAGTTGTGGACTCGCCTACTTTGGGGGCATTCAAATGGTCGGTGGATAGGCATATGGATGATATTGGAATAGTTTAGGTTAGAGGGTCCACTGGCCGGCGCAACATCGAGGGCGAAGGGCCTGTACTGCGCTGTAATGTTCTATGTTCTATGTTCTAAATCGGTCTCGCAGGTGGAGAAGTGGTCAAGAAGGCGTACAGTGTACTGGCCTTCATTAATCGAGGAATAGAGTTTAGGAGTCAGGAGGTAATGATGCAGCTCTTAAGACTCTTGTCAGACCCCAGTTGGAGTATTGTGCGCAGTTCTGGTCACCTCATTATAGGAAGGATGTAGAGGCTATTGAGAGGGTTCAGAGGAGATTTACAAGGATGCTGCCTGGATTGGGAGGCAGGCCTTATGAAGATAGGTTGAGGGAGCTGGGACTCTTCTCACTGGAGAGACGTAGGTTGAGAGGCGACCTGATAGAGGTTTATAAAATGTTGAGAGGAATAGATAGGGTGGACTCTCAGAGACTATTTCCCCGAGCTGAAAGGGTCACTACGAGAGGACACAGATTTAAGGTGCAGGGAAGCAAATACAAAGGAGATGTCAGGGATAGGTTTTTCACTCAGAGGGTGGTGAGTGAATGGAACCGACTGCCGTCGGAGGTTGTTGAGGCAAACTCAGTGGGGTCTTTTAAGAGACTTCTGAATGAGTATATGGAAAAGAATAGGATAGAGAGTTATAGATAGGTCTGTGGATTGGTAGATGTGATCGGCGCAACTCGTGGGCCGAAGGGCTTGTTTGTGCTGTATTGTTCTATGTTCTATGTTCTATGTTAATATCTCATATTTGTCTGTGTTAAATTCCATTTGCCATTTTGCAGCCCATTTTTCTAGTCAGTCCAAATTTCTCTGCAAGCTTTGAAGAAGCTTATCTGAGAAGAGATTTTAATTTATCAAGCAAAGGTTAAGGTAAAACAAAAATTGTATTTATTTCAAGGAGATTGAAGTACAAAAGGAGTAAAATCTGTGCAGGGTATTGGTGAAGGCCACAAAGTGTGTACAGTTTTGGTTCCTTTTTTTAAGGAAGGATATATTGAGACTTAAGGCAGCTCAGAAAAGATTCACAAGGTCGAGTCCTGGAATGAAGAGTCTTCTTATGAGGAAAAATAAGAACAATGAGAGGCGGCTTGTTTGAAGCCCATCACATTCTGAAAAGGGGGGCTTTATAGGGTAGACTACATGAGGAACCTTCCTGTTTTGGGGAAATTTAGATCTTTAATGATTAAACTAAAGAGCTTTAGTTTGGATTTTCATGAGGGCTCAGGAAAACTGACCTGCACACTTTTATATCATCCAAACTCTCATGCAAGAGTTCTTTTGTCTTTGAACGAAGAACAAAGAACAAAGATAACTACATCACAGGAACAGGCTGTTTGGCCCTCAAACCTGTACCGTCTGCACTAAAACCCCTTACCCTTCCACAGACCATATCCTTCTGTTCCCATTCTATTTGGGTATTTGTCAAGATGTCCCTTAAAAGTCGCTATTGTATCTGCTTCCACTACCTCCCTTGGTAGTAAGCTCCAGGCACCCACCATCCTGTATATAAAAAGCTTGCCTTGTACATCTACTTTAAACATTGCCCATCACACCTTAAACCTATCCCCCCTAGTAATTGACTCTTCCACCCTGGGAAAAAGCTTCTGACTGTCCACTCTGTCCATGCCCTCATAATCCTGTAGACTTCTATCAGGTCACCCCCTCAACCTCAACTTCAATTCCAGCCTCGGGTGACTGTGTGAAGTTTGCACATTCTATGCGCGTTTGCATTGATTTCTTCATAGATCCCCAATTTCGTCTCAAAGTCCAAAGATGTGCGGGTTAGTTGGATTGGCTGTGGTAAATTGCCTCTTGGTGATAGGGGGATTAGCAGGATAAATACATGGGGTTATGGGGATAAGGCTTGGGGGGGGGATTGTTGTCAATGCAGACTCAATAGGCCGAATGGCCTCCTTCTCACTGCAGGGATTCTATGGATTCTCATGGTGTTGTGCATTGCTTTATATCAATTGCTTTATAAAAGGAAGTTCCTTCCAGGGTACCATCCAAAGATTTGCATTAGAACAACCAGGCTGCAATTAACTGTTTCTGCGGGAGATAGAATCTAAAAATATTTAGACCTTGAGTTTGCTTGAGCTTTTTCCTATCTATGTATTTTTAAAAGCAGAAGGTTGAACCGCTACCTAGATATTTCTGGTCCGGTCTAGCACTGAAACCTTCTGGACAGTCTGGAAGGGTGATAAATAAGGTTAAAATGGATGGTGGGGAATCTGTTACAGACACCTACAACTCATAAGTGTTGGGGAGAAGGTGGTGAGGAGGACCGGACATTCTGACGCCCCCCCCCCAATACCAGGACATTTACATTACAATCCATAACTTCATTCATGTGGCTGAAGTCTCTCGTTGATGTTCTTCCTCATGGTTAACTGATTCAATCTAGAATGCATTTGTATAGCACCTTCTGGCCATCTGAAATGATCCTATTTACAGCCAATGGAAAGTTTCTGAATTGTTACAGTAGGGATTACAGGAACCAATCTGTGCAAACACTTTCCATGAACAGCAATATCTGAGGCCAGGTAATCTGCATCATTGATGTTGGCTGGGGGATGAATGTTGTTAGCCAGGACACTGGGGCTTTCTCTCCTGTGCCTCTCTGACATAGTGCTGTGGGGTTGTTTAGGTCCATCCAAAATGGCGGCCTTGGGTTGACATGTTTTATAGAATCCTACAGTGCAGAAGAAGGCTATTTGGCCCATTGAACCTATACCAACCACAATCCCACTCAGATCCTATCCCCATAACTCCATGCATTTACCCTAGCTAGACCCCTGACACTAAGGAGCAATTTACCATGGCCAATCCACCTAACCCATACATCTTTTGGGCTGTGGGAGGAAACCGGAGTACCCAGAGGAAACCCATACAGACACAGAGAGAATATGCAAACTTTACACAGACAATGCCCAAGCCCAGGAATTGAACCCGGGTCCTGTGAGGCAGAAGTGTTAACCTGTGCCGCCCTTCAAAAGTTTGAATTTTGTAATGTCATCCCAATCTCTCAGTTCACAGGATCGTAAAATCCTTAACATAGAACATAGAACATTGCAGCACAGAACAGGCCCTTCGGCCTTCGATGTTGTGCCGACCAATATAAAAAGCAATGCCCCTCCAAACTAAACCATTCCCTTCTCTTCCATATACTTATCAACTAACCTCTTAAACGCCACCAAACCTGGCGCATCTACAACTGCTGCGGGCAGGGCATTCCACTCCCGAACCACCCTTTGGGTAAAAAACCTACCTCTGATATCCGTCCTATAACTATCACCCCTTAATTTAAAGCTGTGTCCCCTCGTGCTAGCTTTCTCCATCCTAGGAAAAAGGCTATCACTGTCCACCCTATCTAAACCTCTAATCATCTTATATGTTTCGATTAGGTCCCTCTTAGCCGCCTCCTTTCTAACGAAAACAACCTCAAATCCCTCAGCCTCTCTCATAAGACCTGCCCTCCATACCAGGCAACATCCTGGTAAACCTCCTCTGTACCCTCTCCAATGCCTTCACATCTTTCTTATAATGCGGGGACCAGAACTGCACACAATACTCCAAGTGCGGCCGCACTAGAGCTTTGTACAGTTGCAACATGACGTTGCGGCTCCGAAATTCAATCCCCCTACCAATAAAAGCTAAGACTCCATATGCCTTCTTAACAACCTTATCGACTTGACTGCCTACTTTAAGGGATCTATGCACAAATACACCAAGATCCCTCTGTTCATCAACACTATTAAGAATCCTACCATTAGCCCTATACTCTACACATTTATTATTCCTGCCAAAGTGCATTACCTCACACTTTTCCACATTAAACTCCATTTGCCACCTCTCGCCCCAGCTCTGCAACTTGTCCAAGTCTCTCTGCAAACTATAACACCCCTCTTCACTATCTACCACTCCTCCGACTTTGGTGTCATCCGCAAATTTACTAATCCATCCTTCAATACCCTCATCCAGATCATTATAAAAATTACAAACAGCAGGGGCCCCAAAACAGACCCCTGAGGTACACCACTTGTCACCGAACTCCACGATGAATATCTCCCATCAATCACCACCCTCTGTCTTCTATCTGCTAGCCAATTCCTAACCCAATTAGCTAAATCACCCTCTATCCCATACATCTGCATTTTTTGCAGAAGTCTTCCATGGGCCACCTTATCAAACGCCTTACTAAAGTCCATATATACCACATCAACCGCCTTACCCCCACCCACCTCTTTAGTCACTTTTTCAAAAAACTCAATGAGGTTAGTAAGGCACGACCTACTCTTCACAAAACCATGCTGACTATCTCCAATCAATTCATTACTCTCTAAATAACTATAAATCCTATCCCTAATTATTCTCTCCAATACTTTGCCCACAACAGAATAAGACTCACTGGCCTATAATTCCCTGGAAGGTCTCTCTTCCCCTTCTTGAACAACGGGACCACATTCGCTATCCTCCAGTCCTCCGGAACCACACCCGTAACCAACGACGACCTGAAGATCAGAGCCAGAGGCTCTGCAATCTCCTCTCTTGCCTCCAGAGAATCCTAGGGTAAATCCCGTCCGGCCCAGGGGACTTATCCAACTTCAAACCCTCGAGAATATCTAGCACATCCTCCCTATCTACTTCGATACTTTCCAGTTTGCTACCCTATACCTCAGTGTTCTCCATAACTACATTTACATCACCCTGCGTGAATACCGAAGAGAAATATTTATTCAGTGCCTCTCCAATCTCTTCAGGCTCCACGCACAACTTCCCACTGCTGTCTATGACTGTCCCTAATCTTGTCCTAACCAATCTTCTATTCTTAACATATCTAAAGAAAGCTTTAGGATTCTCCTTAATCCTATCAGCCAAAGTCTTCTTGTGTCCTCTCTTAGCTCTCCTCAATTTACTCTTTAGCTCCCTCCTGGCTAATCTATAGCTATCCATTGCACTAACCGAGTCTTCAAGCCTCATCCTGACATAAGCCTCCTTTTACCTTTTAACCAGCAAATCAACTTTTTTCGTACGCCAATGTTCTCTTACTCGACCATTTCCTCTTTGCCTGACAGGGACATACTTATCAAGGACTCGCAGCAGCTGCTCCTTGAATAAGCTCCACATTCCAGATGTTCCCAGTCCCTGTAGTTTCCTAGTCCAATCTATGCACCCTAATTCTCTCCTGATGGCCTCATAATTACCCTTCCCCCACCTATAACTAGTGCTCCCAGCTTCATGCCTATCCCTATCCATCACTAAGGTGAACGTAACCAAATTGTGGTCACTATCACCAAAATGTTCACTAACTTCCAAGCCTAACACCTGGTCTGGTTCATTGCCCAGCACCAAATCCAATGTAGCCTCACCTCTAGTTGGCCTATCTACATACTGAGTCAAAAAACCTTCCTGCACACTTTGTACGAAAACTGACCCCTCTAACGAGCTACAGCTATAGCTATTCCAATCAATATTAATAAAGTTAAAGTCCCCCATAACAATTACCCTATTACTTTCACTCCTGACCAGAATTGACTTGGCAATCCTTTCCTCAACCTCTCTAGAACTTTTAGGAGGTCTTTAAAAAACTCCCAACAGGGTGACCTCTCCTTTCCTGTTTCTAATCTCAGCCCGTACTACCTCAACAGACAAGTCCTCATCAGACTTCTTTTCTGTCACTGTTATACAGTCTTTGACTAATAATGCCACTCCTCCCCCCTTTCTATCTCCTTCTCTACTCCGACTAAAGCATTTGAACCCCGGAACCTGCAACATCCATTCTTGTCCCTGCTCTACCCAAGTCTCTGAAATGGCCACAACATTGAAGTTCCAGGTACTGGTCCAAGCTGCAAGTTCCTCCCCCTTATTGCGAATGCTCCTTGCATTAAAGTATACACATTTCAAACCATGCCCTACCCCACCCGTATGCTGCTGTGTTTTACAGCTTTCCTCTATGACCCCCTTACTCTCATCCCTCTTAGCACCCCAACTTCTTAGGATCCCACCCCCCCTGAATCAGTTTAAAGCCCCCTGCATAGCCTTAGCAAATTTTCCCCCCAAGATATTAGTTCCCCTCTGGTTCAGGTGTAGACCATCTCTCTTGTAGAGGTCCCACCTATCACAGAATGAGTCCCAATTGTTCAGGAACCTGAACCCCTCCCTCCTGCACCATCCCCGCAGCCACGAGTTCAAACATTCCCTCTCTCTATTCTTCTCTAAACTATCCCTTGGCACAGGCAAGAGTCCAGAAATAACCACTCTGCCAGTTTTGGCCCTAAGCTTCCACCCCAACTCCATAAGTTTCTGTTTAATATCCCCTTCCCTCGTCCTTCCTATATCATGTGTCCCTAAGTAGAGAAAGAGACCATTTGACCCATCAGGTCTGCACCAACCTTCTGAAAAAGCATCCCACCCAGGCCCTACTCTTGTTCCTATTGCCATCACCCATACATTTCCCATAGTTAATCCACCTAACCTATATGTCTTTGAACACTAATGGGCAATTTAACCTGGATAATCCATCTAATATGTGTGGTGGCACAGTGGTTAGCACTGCTGCCTCATGCTGTCAGGGACCCGGGTTCGATTCCCAGTCTCAAGTCACTGTTTGTGTGGAGTTTGCAAGTTCCCCCGCATGTCTGCGTGTGTTCCCTCCGGGTGCTCCTGTTTTCTCCCACAGTCTGAAAGATATGTTGGTTAGGTGCATTGGCCGTGCTAAATTGCCCCTTATTGTCAGGGGGGTGCTAGCAAGGGTAAATACATGGTGTTATGGGGATAGGGCCTGGGTGGAATTGTGGTTGGTACAGACTCGATGGGCTGAATAGGTGTGCAGGTTAGGGGATTCGATTCCCCTAACCTGCACATCTTTAGACTGTGACAGACCCACGGAGCATGCATGGACTGGGATTGGAGTACCTGGAGCCATGAGGCAACAGGTCTAATCTCGGTACCACTGTGCCGCTCACACAAGTACGGTCGCTGGGCTGTAGGCAGAAGCAGAAATGATCAATGATTCAGAATGAAGTGGGTGGACATTTGGGGAAAGCACATTTGTAGAGTTATAGGGGTAAAGTGAGAGTTTGGGAGTGCTTGGATTACTCTATGTAGCAGGCATGGCCTCAATGGGCTGAATGGCCTCCTTTTGTACAGCAGTGCCTCCGTGATTCAATGACCTGCATCCTGAGCCTATTTACTCATTTTATAAGGATGAGTTGAGGAAAGTATACTCAGAGTTGTCTTTTTGATTCTTATCCTGATGGGTGGCACAGTGGTTAGCACTGCTGCTTTACAGTGCCAGGGACCTGAGTTTGATTCCTGGCTTGGGTCACTGTTTGTGTGGAGTTTGCATATTCTCCCTGTGTCTGCGTGGGTTTACTCTGGATGCTGCCTGTCACACTCTTAAAGATGTGCTGGTTAGGTGCATTTACCCAAACAGGTACCTGAATGTGGTGACTAGGGGCTGTTCACAATAACTTCATTGCAGTGTTAATGTGAGCCTTACATGTGACTAATAAATTAATTTTAACTTTAAAATTATATTGAGTGAAAATAGAATCCCGCTGATCTCTAGCACTTGACAGACATGGCTTCAAATCTCACAAGATTCCATTAATAAGATCTGGAACTGAAAGTTACTCTCTGTTTTGGTGACCACAAAACCATTTTCGATTGTTGTAAAGTGTCCATTTGTTTTGCAAATGTCCTTTAGGGAAGGAAATCTGCTGTTCTTATCCATTCTGGTCTGCACGTGATTCCAGAGTCACAGCAATGTCGCTGACTCTTATCTGCTCTCTGAGCTGATCAGTTCAAGGGCAATAAAGGATGGATATCAAATGCTGGCCTTCCCAGCGACATATGTATTCCATGAAAGACTTAAAAAAAGACATAAAACTTTATAGCATGAGAACATTGGACATCAAGGGCCAAGGGTGGCATGGTGGCATAATGGTTAGCATTGCTGCCTGACAGTGTCAGGGACCTAGGTTCAATTTCCAGCCTGTGTGAATTCTGTGCGTTCTCCCCGGGTCTGTGTAGATTTCTCTGGATGCTTCGGTTTCCTCCCACAGTCTGAAAGAGGTGCTGATCGGATGCATTTCGGTGCTAAATTCTCCTTCGGTGTACCGAAACAGATGCCCAAGTGTGGCCACAAGTAACTTCATTAATACAAGTCTGCTTGTGACACTAATAAACAATCATTATTTGGGGTCTGTGCAAGCTTTATCTAACTGTACCAATGGATATTTATATCATGCAAACATATTGTGGTAGAGAATAACCGAGATGTATTAGAAGGGAAGATAGATGAAAACATTGCGGAGAATGAAACAAGAGGATAAGTTGATGGACTGGATGAAGGGGGATGTTGGGCGGGGATGGGGGAGGAGGCGAGGAGGGGGTTGTGGTGGCAATGTCTCGTATGGAGCATAAACATCAGAATAGGCCAGCTGGATCCAATGGTAGCAATTTTGCTACCCTGTGCGATGTATCCTTCTATCCATTTTTTTCTCATGTGGTATCCATATTGGCTTAAATTTCAGCTTCCTCAATCACTCATTATGGTAGCAGGTTCCACATTTAAACCTCACTCAGCTGGATGACTGCGGCTCCAACACCACTCAAGAAACTCGTCACCATCCAAGACAATTAACCTGCTCGATTGACGACCCATGACCAAAGGTCCTTTACTGTTGACATACTAAAAAATGCACCTCAAGAATTCACCAAGATTCCTCAGACAGCCCCTTCCAAACCCACTACCATCTACAAGGATAAGGGCAGCAGATAGTTGGGAACACCACCACCTCATGTCATTCACCATGTTGACTTGAAAATTTATCGCTCTTCCTTCACTATCACTATCTCAACCTCAGGCTAAGGGGATGATCCTTTAAAACGGAGATCAGGAGGAATTTCCTCAGCCAGAGATTGGTAAATCAGTGGAACTCTTTGCTGCAGAACGCTGTGGAGGCCAGGTCATTGAGTGTCTTTAAGACAGAGATAGGTAGTTCTTGATTAATAAGGGGACCATGAGTTATGGGGAAAAGACAGGAGAATGAGAAAAATAATCAGCCATGATCAAATGACAGAGCGATGGGCCGAGTGACCTAATTCTGCTCCTATGTCTTATGGTCTATCTTGGAACTCCCTCCCTAACAGCACTGTGGGTGTACTTACACCACATAGACTGCAGCAGTTTAAGAAGGCAGCTTACCACAACATTCTCAACAGCAATTAGAGATGGGCAATAAACACAATAAACAATAAATGGGCAATAAACACCCACATCCTGTGAAGGAATATATAACAAAATCAAACACCAACTAAGGTCATTGTTTGTGGAAAGTTAATTGGTCCAAAATGGAAGCCATATTAGCCATCTGAAACTGTGTTCGAAGCAATTCAGCTCAAATATATTTAAGATGGATAAGTCTTTGGGAATTAAGAAATTAAGGGCTATGGGTTATAATGGAGGAAGTTAGAGATGAGGGAGAAGATAAGCCATGTTTTTTATTGAATGATTTAAGGAATTTTAAATTTTTTTATAGTTAATTGCTGATTGATTACTATCCAGTCTGTTGCCTAATAACTAAATTAAGTCAAGTTTACTATATCAATACCAATTTTATACATGTTTCCTCACTGCGTCATCTTTTGATTTTTCAATTTGCCAAGTCATGCTGGTCTGTCACTATGATTACAATGAAGTTACTGTGAAAATCCCCTAGTTGCTACCTATTCGGGTACACTGAGGGAGAATTTAGCATGACCAATGCATATCTTTCAGACTGTGGGAGGAAACCGGAGCACCCGGAGGAAACCCACACAGACATGGGGAGAATGTGCAAATTCTGCTCAGACGGAGACCCCTGAGTCAGGGATTGAACCTGGGTCTCTTGCACTGTGAGGCAGTGGTGCCAACCGTTGGTTATCACCAGCTTCTGTCCCTATTTCACATATTCTTCTGTTAAAGTACTTCTTGAGATGTTTCAATGAGTCACGATAAGGCAGACTGGAACATTAGAAGACTTCCAGACAATATTGGTAAATGACACTGCAAACGATGTAACTTAATATTGGACTAAAATCAAAATGAATGCGCTCATTAAAATAAACTCATACTCCATCATTTGCAAAAATTGGTGTATTTAATTGGCAGTCGCTCACTATCCAGTCTGTTGCATAATGACTAAATTGAATCAAGTTTGACTATATCAATACCAATTTTAAACTTGTTTCCTCGCTGCGTCATTGTTCGGCTTTTCAACTTGCCAAGTCATGCTGGTGTATCATTTTGATGCCTTCTGGTTAACTTCCCTATATTATGCTGGAGAGTACCTTCTGTAAGGTTGGGAATGGGTGTTGGTGGAATCAGGAGGTCATGGGTTGGGATAGGGTGGCCAGTCCGTCAAGATGGGAAGACAACAAAATGACGCTCTCTCACCTGTTCCTCTGATTTTCAATCAAGTAAAAACACTTCAGACTGAGAATCATGACTAACTTTATCTTTCATTCAGATTACCAGGGGGAATTTGCCCTGATTTCTTTATTCCTCGCACAACTACAAGTGCAGGTGTCAAACGTGGCAGTGTCATTGTGGTAAAGTTAATTTAAAGTTTATTTGTCACTGCCACATGTAGGCTTACATTAACACCACAATGAAGTTACTGTGAAGATCCCCTGGTTGCCACACTCCGGCGCCTGTTCGGGTACACCGAGGGAGAATTTAGCATCACCAATGCATGTCTTTTGGACTGTGGGAGGAAGCCAGAGCATCCGGAGGGAATCCATGCAGACATGGAGAGAATGTGCAAACTCCACCCAGACTGTGATCCAAGCCAGGAATTCATCCTGCGTTCCTGGTGCAGAGAGGCGGCAATGCTAACCACTGTGTCACTGGTTGCGTGACCTAGACTACCCGGGCCAATACTCTGATGGCACAGACTCAAATCCCACATGCCAGCTAGTAGACATTTAAATTTCATAAATAAATCTGTAATATCAAGCTTGCCTGAAACCATTATTGATTATTGTAAAAGTCCAGCTCGTTCTCCGATGTCCTTTAGGGAAGGAAATCTTCTGTCTTTACCTGGTCTGGCCTACATGTGACTGTAGAACCACAGCAATGTGGTTTACTCTCAACTGCTCACTGAAATGGAGCTAGCAAATCACACAAAATCCTGGGCGACTGGGGGATTTTCACAGTAACTTCATTGCGGTGTTAATGTAAGCCTACCTGTGGCAGTGACAAATAAACCTTAAATTAATTTTACATAATGACACTGCCGTGTTCGACATCTGTACTTGCAGTTGTGCGAGGAATAATGTGGACCAAGAAATCAGGGCAAATTCCCCCTGGTAATCTGAATGAAAGAAAAAGTTAGTCATGATTCTCAGTCTGAAGTGTTTTTACTTGATTGAAAATCAGAGAGGAACAGGTGAGAGAGCGTCACTTTGTTGTTTTCCCATCTTGATAGACTGGCCACGCTACCCCAACCCACGATGTCCCAATCCGCAACCCCCTTCATTCCCAACCTTACAGAAGGTACTCTCCAGCCTAATACAGGGAAGTGAGCCAGAAGGCATCAAAATGATACACCAGCATGACTTGGCACTTTGAAAGCTGAATAATGATGCAGCGAGGAAACAAGTCTAAAATTGGTATTGATATAGTCAAACTTGATTCAATTTAGTCAAAATCCTGCAAAATCTAAAAGTTTATTTATTTTATTAGTGTCAGAAGTAGGCTTACATTAAAGCTGCAATGAAGTTACTGTGAAATTCCCCTAGTTGCCACACTCCGGCCCTTGTTTGGGCACACTGAGGGAGAATTTAGCATGGCCAACTCTTTCAAACTGTGGGAGGAAACTAGAGCACCCGGAGGAAACCCATGCAGATATGGGTTGAATGTGCAGACTCCGCATGTGCCCCTAGTGCTGTGAGACAGCAGTGTTAACCATTGTGACACCGTGCAAGGAATGAAACCCAAAGGAACATTTAGCACCAACTGAGGGATTGGAAATGACAACATCAAATTCAGCTCTGCAAAGTCCTCCTTATATCTGGGGGCTTGTGAGAAAATTGGGAGAGTTGTCCAACAGATCCATCAAGCACCAGCCAGAGATAGTCACAGCCATTCAATCATACCTTGCAGATAATGTTCCAGACACCATCATCACCATTCTTGGCTGTCTCCAAGTCCACTGGCACGATAGACCCAGTGGATGGGGAGGCACAGTGATATGCAGTCAGGAGGCATTTGCTATGGGAATCCTCAACATCGACTCTGGACCCCATTGATTCTCATGGCACCTGGTCAAACATGGGCAAGGAAACCTCCAGTCAATTGCATTGTGTCAACCTGATGAAGCTACAAAACTTGCGAGCTTAGCGATCTTCCAACTAATGGATAAGATTTAAGCTCTTCTTCTATTGCATCCAGTTGTGAATGGTGGTGGACAATTAAACGACTTACTGAAGGAGGAGGCCCATGAATACCCTCATTTGCAATGATGGCGAAGCCCAGCGCATTAGTAAGGTTGTAGATGATGTCAAAATTGGTGGCATAGTGCACAGTGACGAAAGTTATCTCTAATTGCAATGGGATCTTTATCATTTGGGCCATTGGGCTGATGAATAGCAGATGGAGTTTAATTTAGATAAATGCAAGGTGATGCATTTTGATAGATTGAACCAGAGCAGGACTTAGTTAATGGAAGAGCATTGAAGAGAGGTATAGAATAGAGAGATCCAGAGGTACAGCTATATAGCTCCTTGAAAGTGGAGTCAAAGGTGGACAGAGTGAAAGCATTCGGCATGCTTGGGTTCATTAGTCAGAACATTGAATATAGGAGTTGGGACATCTTGTTGAAGTTGTAAAAATGTTGGTAAGGCCACATTTGGAATACTGTGTGCAGTTCTGGTCACCCTATTATAGAAAGGATATTATTGAACTAGAAAGAGTGCAGAACTGATGTATTAAGATGCTACTGGGACTTGATGGTTTGAGTTATAAGGAGAGGCTGGATAGATTGGGACTTTTTTTTTCTCTGGAGCATAAAAGGCTGAGGGGTAATCTTATAGAGGTTTATAAAATAATGAGGGACACAGATCAGCTAGATAGTCAATATCTTTTCTCAAAGGTAGGAGAGTTTAAAACTAGAGGGCATGGTTTTAAGGTGAGAGGGAAGAGATACAAAAGGGTCCAGGGAGTCAATTTTTTCACACAGAGTATGAGTGTCTGGAATAAGCTGCCAGAGATCGTAGTAGACATAGGCATAATTTTGTCTTTTAAAAAGCATATAGACAGATGCATAGGTAAGATGGTATAGAGGGATATAGATCAAACACAGCAATTGGGATTAGCTTAGTGGTTAAAAAAAAGGGAATGAAGAAGTTGGGTCGAAGGGCCTGTTTCTATGCTGTAAATCTCTATGATTCCATGAGTACAAAAGATAAGGCTGAGGCATTTGCAACAATCTTCAGCCAAAAGTGCCGAGTGGATGATCCATCTCGGCCTCCTTCTGAGGCCCCCAATTTCACGTGATATTAAGGAACAGGTGAAGGGATACTGCAAAAGCAATGAGCCTTGACAATATTCTAGCGATTGTGCTGAAGACTTGTGCTTCAGAACTAGCCACACCCTTAGCCGAGCTGTCCCAGGACAACTACAACACTGGCACCCACCCAGCAATGTGGAAAATTGCCGCGTAGTATACAGAAAACAGGACAAATTCAATCCCTGATAATTACCCCATCAATCTACTCCTGATCATCAGTAAAGTGTTGGAAGGGGTAAAATGATGAGAGGGTAGGCTTGACATTCAGAATCTTTTTCCCAGAGTTGAAATATCTAATACTAGGGCATGTGCACTTAAATTGAGTTCGAAGGAGATGTGAGGGGCAGGTTTTTTACATAGAGAGTGGTCGGTGTGTGGAACATGCTGCCAGGGATGGTGGTGATGGCAGATACAATAGGGGTGTTTAAGGGACTTTTGGATAAGCGCATTCATATCTAGAATATTGAGTGCAGTTTGGTCTCCTTTTCTGAGGAAGGGTGTTTTTGCTCTGGGGGGAGTGCAGCGAAGGTTTATCAGGCTGATTCCCGGCACTGGCGGTACTGATGTATGAGGAGAGATTGTTTTTGCTGGAGTTCAGATGAATCAGCAGAGGTTTCATAGACACTTATAAAATTCTAACAGGACTAGAAAGGACAGATGCAGGGAGGATATTTCTGGTGGTGGGGGAGTCCACAACCAGTCTGAGGATTCGGGGTAGACCCTTTAGGATGGAGCTGAGGAGATCAAAGAGTGGTAAGCCTGCATTACCGCAGGAAGTAGTTGATGCCAAAACATTGAACGTATTCAAGAGGTGGCTGGATATAGCACTTGGGGCAAATGGGATCAAATTTTATGGAGAGAAAGCAAAATTACGCTATTGAGTTGGATAATCAGCTGTGATCATGATGAATGGCAGAGAAAGCTTGAAGGGCCAAATGTCCTCCTCCTACTCCTACCTCCTATGTTTCTATAATTATGCAAAGAATAGAGAGATATGGACCAAGAACAGGCAAAAAGGATTAGTTCAATATGACATCATGTTTGGCACAACATTGTGGGCTGAAGGGTCTGTTCCTATTCTATGTTGTATGAGACAATTCCCTGAACGAGTGACAGTCTATCATATTCCACAAATGACCAAACTGATCAAGTTCAGATGCTTAATTCACTGCGGCAGTTTTCAAATTGGCAACCTTGGTGCTTGCTGTGTCAGCATCAAGGCTGTACCCCAACAATAGAGACAGCTGACTGCAAAATCAGCCTAAGACGGTGAAAGAGACAGCGAGACACCAAGAGAGTAAAAAAAGATAGCGAAAGAGATAGAGAGAGACTAAACAGACCTTTGCACTATGAATTGGTGCAAGTCCAACTGTTGTCTTTTTATAAACAGTACATATGAGATGCTGATTAATTGTAAGTTATAGTACAGTGCCAGAGCAGGCACAAGATAAGTTACATAAACAAGCTACAAAATGAAGATCTGTCCAAATGAAGCCTCTCAAATTAATTACAGTCAGATTAACAGCAATCTATCTCATAACACGACCTTCCAGGAAACTGGACACCACCCCCGGAAGCAAAGATTGAAAGGGCTCGAGGAAACTCCCCGGCAGTGGTCAAGGGGGAGACAAGCAAACATCACTAAAGTGCCCCCTATTCAGAAACGGAGCATAGGTTATATAATCTAATTGTGCAATGTTACACATTGTCCTGTGCCACAGTGTTCAGGGGCAAAACATTCTTTAATCATTAAACAAATATATACGCTCAACCTTGCACACCCATACACCTATGCACACACATGCTCACACATGCACACTGAAATATGAGTGTATACACACACACATGCACGCACAGACACACACACACACACACATGCCCACACACACATGCTCACACATGCACATTGAAATATGCGTATACACACATACACACACACAGACACACACACATGCACACAAACACACACGCACACATGCACACACACATTTTCTCATGCATTGGTGCACTTACACACATAAGAATGGAGAGCAGGAGTAGCCAATCCATCCCCTCCAGCTTGCTTCACTATTCATTACGATCATGCCTGATCTCACTTTGTCCTCATCTCCACCTTCCTGTTCACTCCCCATAACCCTTCATCCCACAACTAATTAAAAACCTGTACCTCTCCTCCCTAAAGTTGTTTAGTGTTCCAACATCCACTGCACTCCGAGGTAATGAATTCCACAGATTCACGACCTTTTGAGTGAAGTAATTCCTCCTCATTTCCGTTTTAAATCTGCCGTCCCTTTGCCTAAAATCACGGCCGCTTGTTTTCCTGAACATCGGCAAAACAAAGGAGATTGTCAACAACCTCAGGAAGTGTCATGGAGAATATGCCTCTGACTATATCAATGGGGATGAAATGGAAATGGTCTAGAGCTTCACATTTCTAGGTGTCCAGATCACCAACAACCTGTCCTGGTCCTCCCATGTCGCACTATAGTTAAGAAAGTCCACCAACATCTCTACTTTCTCAGAAGACTAAGGAAATTTAGCATGTTAGCTATGACTCTCACCAACTTTCTCAGACGCACCATAGAAATTATTCTTTCTGGTGGTATCACAGCTTGGTATGGCTCCTACTCTGCCCAACACTCAAACCAGCCTCCCATCCACTGTCTCTGTCTACACTTCCCACTGCCTTGGAAAAGGAGCCAACATAATTAAGGATCCCCATGCACCCCTGATATACTCGCTTCTACCTTCCTCCATCGGGAAATACGTTTGAGATCACGTACCAACCGACTTAAGAACAGATTCTTCCTTGCTACTATCAGACTTTTGAATGGACCTAACAGACACTAAGTTAATGTTTCTCAACAGCCTAGCTATGACTGTAATGCCACATTCTGCACTCTCTTATTTTCCTTCTCTATGTACAGTATGCTTTGTCACACACATACACATACACGCACACAGACACACACATGCACACACACATTTTCTCATGCACTGGTGCACTTACACACATAAGAATGGGGAGCAGTAGTAGCCAATCCATCCCCAAGAAACAATACTTGTCATTGTATACTAATACGTGTAATAAATCAAATCCAATCAATTAGATCTTAACTAGAACATGGAACATGGAACATTACAGTGCAGTACAGGCCCTTCGGCCCTCGATGTTGCGCTGACCAATGGAACCAATTTTATGACCCTTTAACCTAAACTATTCCAATGTTATCCATATGCCAATCCACTGACCATTTGAATGTCCTTAAACTTGATGAGTCCACAACTGCTGAAGGCAGGGCATTCCACGCCCTTACTACCCTCTGAGTAAAGAACCCACCTCTAACATCTGTCCTATAACTACCACCCCTTAATTTAAAGCTATGTACCCTCGTGTTATCCATCTCCATCCGAGGAAAAAGGCTTTCAATATCCACCCTATCTAACCCTCTGATCATCTTATATGTCTCAATTAAGTCACCTCTTAGCCTTCTTCTCTCTAATGAAAATAACTTCAAATCCCTTAGCCTTTCCTCATAAGACCTACCCATCATACCAGGCAACATCCTGGTAAACATCCTCTGCACCCTTTCCAATGCCTCCGCATCTTTTTCATAATGTGGCGACCAAAACTGTACAGAATACTCCAAGTGCGGCCGCACCAGAGTTTTGTACAGTTGCAACATGACATCTCGGCTCTGAAATTCAATCCCTCTATACCAATAAATGCTAACACACTATATGCCTTCTTAACAACCTTATCAACTTGAGTACCAACTTTCAGAGATCTATGCACCTGTACACCGAGATCTCTTTCCCCACCTACACTACTAAGAGTCCTACCATTAGCCCTATATTCTGCACACATATTACTCTTAGCAAAGTGAATCACTTCACACTTTTCCACATTAAACTCCATTTGCCACTTCTCGGCCCAGCTCTGCAACTTATCTATGTCCCTCTGCAAACTGTAACATCCATCCTCACTGTCTACGACTCCTCGGACTTTGGTGTTGTCAGCAAATTTACTAACCCATCCCTCTGCACCCTCATCCAAGTCATTTATATAAATAACAAACAACAGTGGCCCCAAAACAGATCCTAAGGTACACCACTAGTTTCTAAACTCCAGGTTGAATATATCTCATCAACCACCACTCTCTGTCTTCTATCAGCTAGCCAATTCCTAATCCAAATTGCTAAATCTCCTTCTCATTCTTCTACACTCCCAGGCCTTAACTGCCCAATCTTTCTTCATTAGACGAGTTCCTCGTTCCTGGAATCAATCTAGCGAAACTTCTCTGAATATAACTGCATTATTCCTCAAGTAAGTGGACCAAAACCGTATGCTGCACTCAAAGAACAAAGAACAGCCCAGCACAGGAAACAGGCCCTTCGGCCTACAAGCCCCCGCTACCCATTTTTACACTCAGTGAGTGTCTTATTCAAGTCTTTCTTCTACCTATATCTTTTGTCTACCTTTAATGGACTCCACGACAAAGGGGTGCAAATTTAGGAATTATATGTGTGCCAGATTAAGGGAGATCCAATTTAGGGACAATTTATTGATACCAATCAGCCTAAAAGCTCATTTTTGGGGTGTGGGAGGAAACCGAAGTACCCGGAGAAAACTCATTCAAGCACGGGGAGAACTCCCACACACACTGACTCAAGTCGGAGATCCGACCCGGGTCCCTGCAACTGCATTGCAAACAGTGAATATCATTGAGTTGTTGTGTTGCCCATCAACTTGTCCAGTTTAAGCATACACTAATGACACGAAGCACTAGGCAACTATTGAAGCAACATCCAAGAGCAACCTTCTCACCACCCACCGCGTGTATGCCCCTCGTTGGCCAACAAGGCGGACCGAATCACCTGTGGATGACCACTCCAAATGTGATCTTGTCAATGCCCTGAAGAGCTGCAACAGCACTTCCCTACTCCAATACTCTATTCCATTTATAATGAATGCCAACATTCCATTTGTCTTCCTACTTGCCTGCTGCACCTGCATACTAACTTACTGTTTAAAATTTATTTTTAAAGTTTATTTATTAGTAGGCTTATACAAGCAGGCTTATATTAACATTGCAATGAAGTTCAAACATGCGCTGATTAGGTGCATAAATGCCATACTAAATTGCCTCAGTGTCGAGGGATTAGAAGGTTAAATACATGAGTTCACAGGGATAGTCCTGAGTTAGATAGTTGTCAATGCAGCCACAAAGGGCCTCCTTTTGTACTGTAGGAATTCTATGATTCTATAAAGTTACTGTGAAAGTCCTTAGTCACTACACTCTGGTGCCTGTTTGGTTACACAGAGAGAGAATTTAGCATGGCCAATGCACTGAACTCTTGTGATTCATGCGTGGGGGCACTCAGACGCCTCGGCACTGAAGCATTTTGAAGTTTCTCTTCATTTCGATAGTAAGTTGCCTTTTTACTCCTGTGACTAAAATGGATAATCTCACACTTATCCACATTAAACTCCATGTGCCAAATTTTGGTGCACTCGCCTATCCAATCCATATCCATTTGTAAATTTCTTCTTTCCTCATTGCAATTCACTGTCTCAACTAGTGGCATCGCAAATATGGCTATCATACCTTTTATATTTGCATCCAAATCATTGATATCAATTGTAAATAGTAGGGACCCAAATCTTGTGGCAATGCATTAGCTACATCATCTACTGGATCAATCATCTCAACTCTCTTCTTTCTTTTGGTTAGTCAATTCTTTATCTAAGGTAATATATTAGCCCAACCCAAGGGGCTTACATTGCGTATTAACCTTGTGTGGTACCTTATCAAAACCTCTGTGGATCCAGATACACTGCATCTGCAGGATCCCTGTTATCCAGTTTGCTTGTTATATCTTCAAAGAACTCCAACAAATTGGTCAAACACAATTTACCTTTCATAATACAATGCTGATTCTGATGGCCATTTGGAAAGTTTTGACTTTCCAAATGGCCCATTACTTCCTTAATAATGGTTTCAAACAATTTCGCAATAGCAAACATTAAATTAACTGGTCTATAATTCCCTATTTTTCTGCCTGTCTCTTTTTTTGAACAGAAGTACTACATTAGCCTTTTTTCCAATCCACTGGAGCCTTTCCAGAATCCAGGGAAATTTGGAACATTATCTCCAATAGATCCACTATCACCGCTATTACTTCCTTTAAGACCCTAAGATGTAGCCATCAGGTCCTGGGGATTTGTCTGCCTTTAATCCCAATTAGCTTGCTCAGTGTATCTCTCCTACTGAAGGTGACTGTTTTAAGTTCTTCCTTTTCAACAACAGTTTATTAGCTGTTATTATTGGGATTGTTCTTCAATCCTACGACATGAAAACCAAGGCAAAATATTGATTTAGTGACTATGCCATTTCTGTGTTCCCCACTATTAACTTCTCACTTTCATCCAATATGGGACCAACATTCATTTTAGTTACTCTCTTCCCTTTAATATACTTGTAGAATACTTTGCCATCCAATTTAATTTTTGTTTATTCTTTCATAGGGCTGGTTGGCCAGCATTTAATGATTTGATTTGATTTGTAATATACATTAATTATTATTTATTATTAACGTGTATTAGTGTACAGTGAAAAGTATTTCTTGTCTGTCATACAGACAAAGTATATTGTCCATAGAGAAGAAAAGGAGAAGGTGCAGAATGTAGTGTTATAGTTATAGTGAAGATGTAGAGAAAAATCAACTTAATGCAAGGTAAGTTGATTCAAAAGTCTGACAGCAGCACGGAAGAAGCTGTTCTTGAGTCGGTTTTTAACGTGACCTCAGACTTTTGTATCTTTTTTCCGATGAAAGAAGATGGAAGAGAGAGTGCCCAGAGTGTTTGGTGTCATTGATTGTGCTGGCTGCTTTGCTGAGGCAGCAGGAAGTGTAGACGGGGTCAATGGACGGGAGACTGGTGTTATCCATCCCTAGTTGCCAGAGGGTAGTTGAATCAACTACATTGCTGTGCCTCTGGTGTTTCATGGACATCAATAGATTCTTCGTTGAGGACTTTTTAAAATTGAACTCAAATTCCACCATCTGTTGTGGCGGGATTTGAAGTAAGATATCTCACAACACTAAGTTAGAGTCCAACCAGTTTATTTGATAGTAATCACCAAATAAACTGGTTGGACTCTAACCTGGTGTTGTGAGACTTCTTATTATGTTTACCCGAGTCCAAAGCCAGCATCTCTACATCATGACAGCGGGATTTGAACCCAGGTCTCTAGAGCATGAGCTGAGTTTCTGGATTAATAATCAAGTGAGAATACCGCTAGGCCTTCCCTTAAATTTTGTTCTTTCATAATTTACCTTTGCTTTCTTTATGACATTTTTAGTAACCCCTTGTTGATTTTTAAAAGTTCCCTGATCCTTGAGCCTGTCACTGACCTTTGCAATATGATACCCCTTACCTGTGTGTTATTTTAAATCTCTTTGCTTTGCCGTGTAAAACATTATAGTGCGGAAATTAATCCAAACATCTTTCTCTTTTAAAAGACTGACTTCACAAATAAGAGAAAATCCAAAATGAAAGCTTGCTGCAGCTGTGGAGGCTATGGCCTTGTGGTATTATGATTAGAATATTAATCTAGAAACTCATGTTCTGGGGACCTGGGTTCAAATCCCTTCATGGCAGATGGTAGAATTTGAATTCAATAAAAAAAATCTGGAATTAAGAATCTACTGATGATCATGAAACATTGTTGGAAAAACCCATCTAGTTCAATGAAGGTAAAGTAAAGTTTACTTATTAATCACATGTAGGCTTACATTCACATGGCAATGAAGTTATTGTGAAAATCCCCTAGTTGCCACACTCCGGTGCCTGTTCGGGCACACAGAGGGAAAATTTTGCACGGCCAATGTACCTAGCCAGCACATCTTTGAGCTGTGAGAGAATGTGCAAACTCCATGCATACAATAACTCAAGCCAGAGATCGGACCCAGGTCCCTGGCAATGTGAGGCAGCAATGCTTGCCACCCTGCTGTCCCTTTAAACGACTAATGTCCTTTAGGGAAGGAAATCTGCTGTCCTTATCTGATCTGGCTTTCATGTGACTCCAGAGCCACAGCAATACGGTTGACTCTCAATTGCCCTCCGAGGGCAACTAGGGATGGGCAATAAATGCTGGCCCAGCCAGTGACACCCATGTCCTGTGAATGAATAAAGAGAATAAAGAAATGTTCCTGCCAGAGATGAATACTTGGAGGGATGTGGAGGTGGCAATAGGGGGCTGTGAGACTGACAGCAATGTGTGTCAAAGTTGGGGTGAGTATCTGAATGTTAGGCCTCAGGCTGCTGCTGGATGAATGCTGGAGGTGCAGTGCATTCACTGACCTTGACCACCTTGTAAGGTCATTGAAGATCTTGTGGCACTGCTGTCAATCTGTGTGGAATATTCCAAGAACTTTCGTCCTTAGCCATCTTCCCCTTTTCCCTTAGGACAGCATTCATTCTTTTGGGACATCTTGAGATTGTGGCACAGTGGTTAGCACTTGCTACCTCACAGTGACAGCAAACTGGGCTTGATTCCCCGATTGAGTCATTGTCTGTGTGGCGTCTGTACATTCTTCCCGTGTCTGCGTGGGTTTCCTCCAGGTGCTCTGGTTTCCTCCCACAGTCCAAAAGACATGCTGATTAGGTGCATTGGCTGTGCTAAATTCTCCCTCAGTGTACCCGAACATGCGCCGGAGTGTGGCGGACCAGGGGAATTTCACAGTAACTTCATTGCAGTGTGAATCTAAGCCTAATAAATAAATAAACAAACAATTGCAAAATGCTTTTCTCTCTGTTAGGAAAACAGACAATGCTGGAAAAGCTCAGGAGATCTGGAAGCATCTGTGGAGAGAGAAACAGAGTTAATGTTTTGAGTCAGGATTAGCTCTGAAGCTCTGACGGAGAATGAGACACACTCAAAACGCGAGTGGAACTTTCCCACCCTTCCTGCCATGGGAATTATAACAGGCAGAACAGAAAACTTGGTGCACTGTTTAAAGCTCTGGTTCGCACTGCTTCCTCACAGCATGAGGGACCCAGGTTTGATTCCAGCCTCGGATCACTGTCTGTGCAGAGACTGCACATTCTCCCCATGTCTGTGTGGGTTTCCTTCGGTCTCCAGTTTCCTTCCACAGTCCAAAAGACATACTGGATAGGTGGATTGGCTGCGCTAAGTTATTCCTAGATGTCCAAATATGTGTAGGTTAGGGGGATGAGTTTGTGATGAATGTGGGGTTTTACACGGTAGGCGTGGGTCGGATGCTCTTTCAGAGAGGCGGTACAGACTCGATGGGCTGAATGGCCTTCTTTATTTCATAGGGATTCAATGATTTCGATGATCTTAGGCAGGTGGTTCTGGTCTTGGAACGTACGCAGCTGGAAAATCCCAGATGTTAACTCTGTTTCTCTCTCTGTGGATGCTGCCAGACCAGTTGAGTTTGTTGAGCTTTTTCTGATTTGTTTTTAGACTTCCTGCAGCTACAGTGTTCTGCTTTTTCTTCTTCCTGTTGGCCCCAGTTGCAAGTATTTCTGTTCAACACTACTGCCCCAACAGACAGCTGCATGGAAATAAATAAAGCTTATTTATTAGTGTCATTACTAGGCTTACGTTAACATTGCAATGAAGTTACTGTATAAATCTCCTAGGCACTGCCTTTTTGAGTACGCTGAGGGAGAATTTAGCACGGACAATGCACCTAACCAGCACATCTTTCGAACCGTGGGAAGAAACCGAAGCATCCAGAGGAAACCCACGCAGACATGGGGAGAACGAGCAGACTCCACACAGACAATGATCCAAGCTGGGAATTGAACCCAGGTCTCTAGTGCTGTGAGGCAGCAGGGCTAACCACTGTGCCACCGTGCTGCGGGGGAGGTATTATCCGTAAGAAATGTAATCCCATCAGCTTACATGGATATGATAAAACCAGGCTGACTCTCTCACGCATTTCAAATGTCACTTCCATTTGGAAAGTGCTGCCTCCTTTTCCAAGAAAGTGAGAGTTCGTATATCCTTTCTCTGGATAATATTTAGTCTGGCTTGTAAACCCGCAAGTCAGGACAACAAGATGTAGGCTGTAGATCAAGGCTGTGTGCATTACAATGTCCTCGAGTTCCTCCTATTTCTGCATAGCTAGCAATTTTCCTGTATTCCCCGTGGACTGTTCTCTCTCTCTCTCACACACACTCACACACATGTTCACATATATGCATGTGCACACACATGCACAGATGCATACACTCACACACACACACTCTCACTCACACAGACACACACATCTGAAACACTCACATACATAGACAGACACATACACACACTCACACAAACACACATGCACACACACATTCCCTTGCACACTCACATACACACTCAGAGCATATACACAGAACACACTCACACACACACTCAGACACTCACACGCACATACACACAGTCACACATATACACACACACAGTCACACTCACCCACCCATACTCACACACAGAACACACACAAGCACACTCAGAGACATACACTCACACATAGACACACACACTTACACTCACACACACACTCAGAGACACACACACATACACACACACAGTCACACTCAACCACCCATACTCACAACAGAACACACAACAAGCACACTCAGAGACACACACTCACACATACACACACACACATACACTCACACACACACTCAGAGACACACTCACACACATACATACACTCAGAGACACTGATACACACACACACTCACACAGTCACTCACACACACTCACACAAACACAGGCACACAGACACACACACATACTCACACACACTCGGAGACTCATGCACTCACATACACATTCACACTCTCACTTACATGTTCACACACACACACACACACTCACACAAACACAGGCACACACACACTCACACTCACACCAATACAACTCACACACACACACACCTCACACACACACACACACACACCACACACACACACACACACACACACACACACACACACACACACACACACACACACCAATATGACTGAGCAGCAGGTTATTGAAGTAAAGATGTGGGATGTAGTTATCTGGGAGATTGTTTCTCCAACCGAGGGAGGGGAGTTAATTGAAAGATAACAATCGCAGCCGGCCAAACTCCATGCCTGTTGCTGCTGATGCAATAATAAAGCCATTCTGGAAGATTGTAGGGTCAGCAAGAGTTTAGCTGTGGTGGGCTTTGATGAAGAGGCTGTGTGATGGTGACTATTCGGTGACGTTTGAAAGTCTTTTTCGATCATGTAGCTGGGCTGCAAGCAGCGTACGATGAACTCACTGATAAGTTTGGATGTGTCCACTCCCAGTTGTGGATCTAATGTAGGCAGCTGTCAGATTAACATATGAACAAGCGTCAGGATGGTGCATTGCCAGAGATCCTCGGAAAATGTGATTTCATTTCATCCAGAAATCTTTCTCAGATTTCTGCTTTCCCTCTGCGCCTTTTCTTCCAGTCTCTTTCACTCTTCTTTCTTTTCCATTCTTTCTGTCACTTTCTCTCCCCCTTTTACTTCTCTTTGTCTTGTGTTCTCTTTTCTGCTTTTGTGCCTTTTCACTCCTTTTCTACATTTTTCTGCCCAGAGACTCAGGTCCAATTCCTAGCTTGGGTTACTGTCTGTGAGGAGTTTGCATGTTCTCCATGTGTCTGCTTTGGTTTCCTCCAGGCGCTCCAGTTTTCTCCCATAGTCTGGAAGGAGTGCTGTGTTTCCCATATGATAAGAATACTAATAGCATTCCAGTGGGACATCCTAAAGTTCAGAAAACACTTCATCAATTCAAATTTTTAGTATGGCCGGCAGATGCAAAAGCAAATTTTATTTACTAGTCACAAGTAGGCTCAGATTAACATTGCAATGAAGTTACTGTGAAAATCCCCTAGTCACCACACTCCAGCGCCTGTCTGGTACACTGAAGGAAAATTTAGCATGGCTAATGTTTTTAAGGCAAGGATAGATGTTTTGAACAGTAAAGGAATTTAGGGTTCTGGTGAGCAGGCGGGTAGCGGAGCTGCGTTCACAAAAAGATCAGCAATGATCTTATTGAATGGCAGAGTAGGCTCAAGGGGACAGACGGCCTACTCCTGCTCCTAGTTCTTATGTTGTTATGTTCTTACAAAGACTACCTCTCTCCCCATTATCTTCTAAAAGTAAAGTTTATTTATTAGCGTCACAAATAAGCTTACATTCATACTGCAATGAAGTTACTGTGAAAATCCCCTGGTTGCCACACTCCAGCGTCTGTCTGGGTACACTGAGGGAAACTTTAGCATGGCCAATGCACCTAACCAGCATGTCTTTCAGACTGTGGAAGGAAACAAAAGCATCTGGAGGAAATCCACACAGACATGGGGAGAATGTGCAGATTCCGCACAGGCAGTGACCCAAGCGGGAATCAAACCCAAGTCCCTGGCACTGTGAGGCAGCAGTACGAACCACTATGCCTTGTATGCCACTGATGTCTTGCTGCTTAGATGATTTTAGAAGAGTGCTGACTGTTCCCAGGGTGACAGTCCCACAAGTGGGGGCAGCCATCTTGTTCATCCTCTTGCCCTCACTGCTTAGCTTCCTGTGTGCTCATGGTTTGGAGATGGACAGTGGGGCAAGAGTGAATGGGTCAAAGGAGCAAGGAGAGGCCATTCAGTCTCAATGCTGCACCAGACAAGGTCCAGGTCTGATTAGTTACACCAGTAACTAATGGTGTGCCTCAGGGATCAATGTTGACACTGCAATTATTTACGATTTATATAACAATTTGGAGTTGGGGACCAAGTGTAGTGTGTCAAAATTTGCAGATGACACTAAGATGAGTGGCAGAGCAAAGTGTACAGAGGATGCTGAAAGTCTGTAAAAAAACATAGATAAGCTAAGTGAGTGGGTCTGGCAGATGGAGAACAATGTTGGTAAATGTGAGATCATCCATTTTGGTAGGAATAACAGCAAGGTGGACTATTATTTAAATGGTAAAAAATCGCAGCATGCTGATGTGCAGAGGGACCTGGGTGTCCTTGTGCAGGAATCTCAAGGAATTGGTTTGCAGGTTCAGCAGGTAATTAAGAAGGCAAATAGAATTTTGTCCTTCATTGCTGGAGAGATGGAATTTTAAAACAGCAAGGTTATGTTGCAGCTGTATAAGGTCTGGTGAGACCACACCTGGAGTACTGTGTACAGTTTTGGTCTCCTTACTTGAGAAAAGATATACTGGCACTGGAGGGGGTGCAGAGGAGATTCACTAGGTTGATTCCGGAGTTGAGAGAGTTGGCTTATGAGGAGAGACTGAGTAGACTGGGGTTATACTCATTGGAATTCAGAAGAGGGGAGATCTTATAGAAACATGAAGGGAATAGATAAGATTGAAGCAGGGAAGTTGTTTCCACTGGCAGATGAAACTAGAATTAAGGGGCATAGCCTCAAAATAAGGGGAAGCAGATTTAGGACTGAATTGAGGAGGAACTTCTTCACACAAAGAGTTGTGAATCTGTGGAATTCCCTGCTCAATGAGTCAATTGAGGCTACCTCATTGAATGTTTTTAAGGCGAGGATAGATAATTTTTTGAACAGTAAAAGAGCAGTAAAGGGTGATAGTGCACGGGCGGGTAAGTGGAGCTGAGTTCACAAAAAGATCAGCCATGATTTTATTGAATGATGAAGCAGGCTTGAGGGGCCACATGGCCTACTCCTGCTCCTAGTTCTTATATTGTTATGTTCTTACAAAGATTGCCCCTCTGCCCATTATCTTCTAAAAGTAAGGTTTATTCATTAGCGTCACAAATAGGCTTACAGTCACAATGCAATGAAGCTGCTGTGAAAATTCCTAGTTGCCACACTCTGGCACCTGTTCTGATACACTGAGAGAGAATTTAGCATGGCCAATGCACCTAATCAGCGCATCTTTGGACTGTGGGAGGAAACCAGAACATGCAGAGGAAACCCACACGTTCACGGGGAGAATGTGCAAAATTGACCTGAGCCAGGAACTGACCTGGGTGCCTGGCTCTGTGAGGCAGCAGTGCCAACCACAGTGCCACCATGCTGCCTCTGAAACATTATTGCCACCTTTACTTTAAGGAAATACATTCCTTTCTCAATTTCCTTTCTCCTTCTAGGCCAACTTGTCACATTGTGAAACAGAGCTCTTTAGCAATCCACAGTCGCTAGTCGAGGAGGTTACCTCTGTGACTCATCATAAATGTAAGTTATAATTCCAGTATGTAACCGTTAAGAGGAAATACTGTCTCGATTACTGGCACTTAGTGGTTAGAGTACATTGAGGATATTTGTTCATATTGCTGTAATGCTTTGAGTGTAATCACAAGATAAGAAGTGAATGCTTCAACATTGGCTGCCAAGGAGGAACCTCAAGGCGTCAAAGTGATCGATTTTCATCCTGCTGTCATTGTCCAATGTTGTGCAGAGGCACTTTGATCTTTGACATTTACCCTCTCCTTGTGACTTGTTATAATGATCATTTCCAACCCTCTCCCAATCCACTCCGGAGGTTTTTGACACGTGTTAGGATGCATTTCCCCTGGATCTTACTCTCTCCTTCTGCTGCCTCAATAATTATTGAGCTTAGACCATAGCTACAGAGAAGCTACTGCTCAGGAGAAGCCATTCCCCACATCTTTATCTAGAGTCAAAGAGATACACAGCATGGAAACAGGCTCTTTGGCCCTACTTGTCCAAGCCCACCAGAACTCATCTGAAGTAGTCCCATTTGCCTGTATTTAGCCCATGTTCCTAAACTGGCACGGTGGCACAGTGGTTAGTGCTGCTGCCTCGCAGCGTCAGGGGCCCAGGTTAAATTCTGGTCTCGGGTCACTGTCCGTGTGGAGTTTGCATGTTCTCCCCATGTCTGCGTGGGTTTCCTCCGGGTGCTGCAGTCCTCTGGCAGCTCATTCACCCTCTGTGTGAAAAAGAGATCCTTTTTAAATCTTTCCCCGTTCACCTTAAACTTATGCCCTCTCGCACAAAGAACAAAACACTGTACAGCACAGGAACAGGCCCTTCAAGCCTGCACTGATTACGATGCTCAACTAAACTAAAATCGTATACACTTATGGAGGGCCTATCCTTCCATTTCCATCCTGGTCATGTATTTGACAAATGCCCCTAAAACGCCACCATTGCACCAGCTCCCACCACCTCCCCAGGCAGGATGGGCTGCAATATTGAAGAGATGTATATATAATCATAGAACCCTACAGTGCAGAAAGAGGCCCTTCGGTCCATCAAGTCTGCACTGAATACAAACCCACCCAGGCCCTACACGCATATCCCAACATATTATACCCACTAACCTACACATCTCTGGACACTAAGGGGCAATTCCTTACCATGGTCAATTAATCTAACCCGCATATCTTTGGACAGTGGGAGAAAACCACACAGACACGAGGAGAATGTGCAAACTCCACATAGACAGTGACCTGAGCTGGGAATTGAACCCAGGTCCTTGGAGCTGTGAAGCCACAGTGCTAACCACTGTGCTACCGTGTCGCCCTGTGACTGTAATATCTAGTGGTTAGTTTAGCTTTGGCATGGAGGCAACATATGCAAGGCCAGTACTGGATTGGAGGCTGACACTCCAATCCAGTCCAGTACAGAGGGAGTGCTGCATTGTTGGGGGTGCTACCTTTCAGATAGGATATTAAATTGAGAGTTACCCCCTAAGATGAATATAAAAGATCCTGAGATAGTGTTGGAATAACAACAGGGGCATTCTCTCCAAGGCTGTGACTGACATATATAAACACCTAAAGAGAGGTGATTACTCTTAATGAAGGCTCCCTCTACAATATATAACTGCCGTGCTTCTCTAAACAGTAGTTCACTTGTAGAAGTATATAATTGGCCATAAAGATCATTGGGATAATTTGAATGCAAGATGCAGCACTGTGGCATAGTGGCTAGCACTGTTACCTCACAGCGCCAGGGACATGGGTTCGATTCCAGCTTCAGATCACTGTCTGTGTGGAGTTTGCACATTCTCCCTGAACCTGCGTAGGTTTCCTCTGGGTGCTCTGGTTTCCTCCCACAGTCTAAAGGATGTGCTGGTTGGGTGGATAGGCCATATTGAATTGTCCCAAGGTATAGAAGAAATCAGCCATGTTTAGGGGAGGTGATGGCCTGGTGGTATTATCGCTGGACTATTAAGCCAGAAACTCAGTTAATGTTCTGAGCCAGGTTCAAACCCCAGCAGATGGAGGAATTTGAATTCAATAAAAAAAGTATATAGAATTAAGAATTTATTGAAGACCATGAAAACATTGTCAATTGTCAGAAAACTCATTTGGTTCACTAATGTCCTGTAGGGAAGGAAATCTGCTATCCTTACTGGTCTGGTCTACATGTGACTCCAGACCCACAGTGATGTAGTTGACTGTCAACTGCCCTTGGGCAACTAGGAAAGGGCAATAAATACTGGCTGACCAACGATATCCATGAATAAAATACTGGCGGGGTAAATATGTAGGGTTATGGGGATAGAACCTGGGTAAGGTTTTCCAATGGAGAGTTGATATGGGCTAGATGGGCTGAATGGTCTCCTTCCACACCACAGGGATGTGATAATTCTATTACGAACGAAAGTTCTACCTTACTTACGTAACAAGCAGTTAAATTACGCTCACAAAATAAATCTGGTGATGCTGGATGGGTAAGAAATTGGATTGCCAGAAAAGGTTAATTGGTTTAATAATGTGTGTGAAGACAGTGAATCAGTTAACCACATTGGCCTACACATAGCATGCATGTCCCGTGTGAATTGGTTGAGTTATAAAAACCTCAGGGATGCAGCACAAATATTGGGTCGAAGTCTTGGAATTCCTGGGCTCCATCTAAAGTATTGTATGCAGTTTTGGTGTACTTATCTGAGGAAGAGTATTCTTGCTATAGAGCAAAGGTTTACCAGGCTGATTCCTGGGATGCAGGTCTATCATATAGAAGAGACACAAAGTCATTGGGATTAAATTCACTGGAGTTTAGAAGTGTGAATCTCATAAAAACTTATAAAATTCTAACAGGGTTAGACAGGGTAGAATCAGAAAGAATGCTGCCGATGGTGGGGGAGTCCAGAACTAGGGCTCATAGTATGAGGATAAGGGATAAATCTTTTAGAACTGATATGAGGAGAGATTTCTTCACCCAGAGGGTGGTGAATGTGTTGAAGTCATTACCACTGAAAGTAGTTGAGGCCAAAATGTTGTCTGATTTCAAGAAGAAATTAGATATAGCTCTTGGGGCTAAAGGGATCAAGGGATATGGGGAGAAAAGTAGGGGAGGGGGCAGAATCAGGATATTGAATTCGATGAACAACCATGATTGTAATGCATGGTGGAGCAGACTCGAAGGGCTGAATGGCCTACTCCTGTTTCTTTGTTTAAAATCCAAGAATTTTGGGTCAAAATTCTGGAACTTTTCCCTCACAGCACTGCAGATGTACCTACACTTCAGGAACCCAGCGGTTTAAGAAGGCAGCTCACCACCGCCTCCTTAAGGGTAATAAGTACCGGCCTAGCCAGCAACGCTCTCATCCCAAGGGTAAAAGAATGCAAGAAAAGTACCACTGGGAACTCATTAATTTCCCTGAAAGTCTGGCTTAATTTGGCCTCCACACAACCCAGAGTGCAGTAAGAATCAGCATGTGACAGGATGTCCGCCATATGGCTTTAATGGCAGGGAGAACAAGAAGGAAATGCTTGCACTTGGCAAAGCTGTTACCTCTTTACAGTAAGAGGTGGCTGGGGAAAATATCACCTGATTCTGAGTTTCATTCTGTAACTAAAGCTCCAACAGCTGCCTTTTCTTTCCTCGTATTTGAAAATTAGCCTTTTACAAAACACTTGGAAGTTGTCCAATATCGTCCAAAATGGGCCCAAAAGAAAGAGCTGCCCCGGGAAAGGCCCAGCAGATTCATTTGACACTTTTTGGACTGTTTCTGAATGAAATCCATCTTGCCTTGTTGCTGCCATTGCAGTCCTATTTAGAGGTGCTGTAGCAACAAGGCCAGTCATTGATTATGGAAGCTCCCCACCCCTCCCTTACCCCCATGGGGCCTTCTCAGAAATAATCCATTCGGTGAGAGGCTAACACACACATGCTCAGGATAAGTTGGAGGACCAAACAGAAGGATTTGATTGCTGAGGGTCTTTTTAAAAAGCGAGCGAAAACTCTACAGTTGTAACTGCATTTAAGCGAGAGATTCTGTTCATTCTAAAATAAATCTACTTTGCATCAAAAGCATTTAAACATGCCGCAGTGACATACCATCATTCACTTAAAAATCCTACTGAGTGATAACCTTGACAGGGAACCAGCTACCGTAATGCAGGCGACTGTTTTGTGCATTACAAGACCTCCAAAAGGCATTGCAGCAAAGAACATGTCAATCTTTTTTAAAGTTGTTTTTATGCATTCTTGGGATGTGGGTATCGCTAGTTAGACCAGCATTTATTTCCGATTCCTAATTGTCCTTGAGAAGGTGAACTGCTTTCTTGACTGATTGGTATAACTGAGTGGCTTGCTAGGCCATTTCACAGAGCTATTGAGAGTCAATCACGTTGCTGTGGCTCTGGAGTCACATGTAGGCCTGACCAGGTAAACAGGCTTATCACCCTAGAGAACTAATGGGAGGGTCTCCAGGTCTCAGTGATTGAAAGCCCAGGCTGTGCTCAACTATCAATCTGAAGCTGGACTGAGAGGAGAGAAGGAGCGATGAGATCAGATGGTAAATTCATTTTGGTTTACCAAAACACCAGAGGCCATAATCCCGCAGGGGCAAACCGCCCAGGTTACTATGGGCCATGATAGGTTAGAGGAAAGGGATGGGGGGAGGTGTGTGGGATACACAGCACAGTGGCACAGTGGTTAGCACTGTTGCCTCACAGTGCCAGGGACCGGGTTCAAGTCCGGTCTCAGGTCATTGTCTGTTGTGGAGTTTGCACATTCTCCCCATGTCTGCGTGGGTTTCCTCCAGATGCTCCGGTTTTCTCCCACAGTCCAAAAGACATGTTGGTTAGATGCATTGGCCATGCTAAATTCTCTCTCAGTGCATTCGAACAGCTTGTGGATTTTCACATAGTAACTTCATTGCAGCGTTAATGTAAGCCTATTTGTACACCTGATAGAACTTCATAGAATCCCTTTAGTGTAGAAGAAGGCCATTTGGCCCATTGACTCTGTACCGACAACAATCTCACTCAGGCCCTATCCCTGTAACTCCACGCATTAAGCATGCTAATCTCTCTAACCTACACATTCTGGGACACTAAGGGGCAATTTAGCATGGCCAATCTACCTAATCCATACATCTTTGGACTGTGGGAAGAAATCGGAGCACCAGGAGGAAACCCATGCAGATATGGGGAGAATGTGCAGTCTCTACACACACAGCGACCTGCGACGGGAATCAAACCTGTGTTCCTGAAGCTGTGAGGCAGCAGTGCTAACCACCGTGCCACCATGCTGCCCTATCTTATACATATTGTTGCCTATCTTGCACCTGATTTGCAAACTACTCAGTCTCTTCAATTCTGCACAGAAGGACTCAGGGTTGATTGTGCCTAATGATTGTGCTTGTTCCTTCCTACTCATACTCTGAGCCCACCAGACTGGCTTGGATGTGAGTCGCCCACCTTGCTGACTGGAAAGTCGAGTGGGTGAGGGAATAGGAGCCTTGACCCTAAATTAAAAGTAATTGAACTTACTGGGTTACCCTCTTCATTGAATAGGGCTCAGGGCCACAATAACAATCTGATTTGATTCGATCTGATTTGATTTACTATTGTCACATGTATTAACATACAGTGAAAAGTATTGTTTCTTGTGCGTTATACAGACAAAGCATATCATTCATAATGAAGGAAATGAGAGAGTGCAGAATGTAGTGTTACAGTTATAGTTAGGGTGTAGAGAAAGATCAACTTAATATGAAGTAGGTCCATTCAAAAGTCTGACAGCAGCAGGGAAGAAGCTGTTGGTTGATATGTGACTTTTGTATCTTTTTCCCAAAGGAAGAACGTGGAAGAGAGAATGTCTGGGGTGCGTTTCGTCCTTAATTATGCTGGCTGATTTGCTGAGGCAGCGGGAAGTGTAGACAGCATGAATGAATGTGAGGCTGGTTTGAGTGATGGACTGGGCTACACTCACGATGCTTTGTGGTTCCTTGCAGTTTTGGGCAGAGCAGGAGCCATACCAAGCTGTGATACAACCAGAAAGAATCCTTTCTATGGTGCATCTGTAAAAGTTAGCAGACATATCAAATTTCCTTCAACTTCTGAGCAAATTGAGGCGTTGGAATTTCTTGACTATTGTGTGGGCATGGGGGGACTGTGCCCACCACGTAAGCCAGCAGGATGCTGAGGAGCACCACATTTCTTGTCCCTGGTCCATTTAGAAATTCCAGACATTTGACACTGCTTCTTCCTCCCCAGATTCTGGCAGACATGGCCGAGCATTTCTAGGACTTTCGGTATTTTATTAGACATTCAGGACAGGAAGCCACAAGCCACTGATGCAACTTAACTGCTGCTCTTGTATCGGAAGTAACAATGTCCAATTTACTTGTGGGTTTTCACTTTTGGAGTGTGCAACGCGAAGTGAAGACTAATTTCACTTGGCAAAGCCTCATTAATAAAGTACAATATCCCCATAGCCGTAGAATAGAATTGAAAATGGAAACCTTATGAAATAAACTAATGAGAAAACTGGCAAGAACTGACTGAGTGTTTCAAAACAAAACAGCACGCTAAAAATAAATGGGCTTTCTTTTAGCTTTCTGCGTTGGATATCAGGTTCATCATGCCAGTATTATAACACATTCTGATTTCATCCACTAATACTGTACCTCAGTGTTATACAGTGACAAACCTATACCCACCAGTACTGTATCCCAGTCTTGTACAGTGATAGATCTGTACTCACTAATACTGTACTCCAATGTTACATAGTGGCACTCATCCCACCAGTACTGTATCCTGTCTTGTACAGTGATAGATCTGCATTCATTAATACTGTACTCCAGTGTTACATTGTGGCCATCCCACTAGTACTGTATCCCAATGTTATACATTGGCAGACCTGTACTTATCTGTACTGTATTCCAATTTATACACTGGCAGACCTGTACTTATGTGTACTGTATCCCTGTGTTATAGACTAGCAGATCCATCCAACCAGTACTGTATCCCAATGTTATAGAGACTGTAACATTATCAGTATTGTATTCCAGTGTTATACAATGACAGACCTATCCCCACCAGTGATGTATCCCAGTGTTATACAGTGGCAGACCCCCATCAGTACTGTATCCCAATGTTATAGAGACAGATCTGTACCCACCAGTACTGTACCCCAGTGTTATACAGTGACAAATATGTATTCATCAGAATTGCATCCCAGTGTTGTACATTGACAGACTCATCCCCACCAATACAGTATCCCAGAAGTATAGAGACAGACTTTTACCCACTGACACTGTATGCCAATGCTATGCAGAGACAGACCTGTACCCACCAGTACTGTATCCCAGTGTTACAGAGAGACAGACCTGTCTCATCAGTACTGTATCCAGTGTTATACAGTGGATGAGATCCTAAATGAATATTTTTCATCAGTATTCACGCCTGAGAAAAACATACTTGTTAGGGATCTTGGGGAAATAAATAGTGATGCCTCGAGGAGTGAACATATTACAGAGAAGGAGGTGCTGGAAGTCTTAAAGTGCATCAAGCTAGATAAATCCCCGGGACTTGATGAAGTGCATCCTAGGACATTGTGAGAAGCTAGGGAGGAAATTGCAAATTCCCTAGCCGAGATATTTGAATCATTGCTAGTCACGGGTGAGGAGCCTGAAGGTTGGAGAGTGGCAAATGTTGTGCCTTTTTTTAAAAAGGGCTGCAGGGAAAAGCTTGGGAACTACAGGCCAGTGAGCCTCATTTCTGGGGTGGGTAAGTTGTTGGAAGGTATTTTGAGAGATAGGATCTACAGGCATTTAGAGACACAAAGACTGATTAGGGACAGCCAGCATGGCTTTGTGAGTGGAAAATCATGTCATACAAATTTAATTGAGTTTTTTGAAGGGGTAACCAAGTAGGTAGATGAGGGCAGTGCGATTGATGTTGTCTACATGGACTTTAGCAAGGCCTTTGACAAGGTCATAGAGCCATAGACATTTACAGCATGGAAACAGGCCCTTCAGCCCAACTTATCCATGCTGTCCTTATCTTTTTTTAAAACCCCTAAGCTAATCCCAATTGCCCGCATTTGGCCCACATCCCTCTATACCCATTGAACATAGAACATAGAACATTACAGCGCAGAACAGGCCCTTCGGCCTTCGATGTTGCGCCGACAAATTATGAAAAAAAAGCAATTACCCTCCAAACTAAACCATTCCCTTCTCTTCCATAAACTTATCAACTAATCTCTTAAACGCCACCAAACTTGGCGCATCTACAACTGCCGCAGGCAGGGCATTCCACTCCCTAACCAAACTCTGGGTAAAGAACCTACCTCTGATATCCATCCTATAACTATCACCCCTTAATTTAAAGCTGTGTCCCCTCATGCTAGCTTTTTCCATCCTAGGAAAAAGGCTATCACTGTCCACCCTATCTAAACCCCTAATCATCTTATATGTTTCGATAAGGTCCCCTCTTAGCCGCCTCCTTTCTAACGAAAACAACCTCAAATCCCTCAGCCTCTCTTCATAAGACCTGCCCTCCATACCAAGCAACATCCTGGTAAACCTCCTCTGTATCCTCTCCAATGCCTCCACATCTTTCTTATAATGTGGGGACCAGAACTGTACACAATACTCCAAGTGCGGCCGCACTAGAGTTTTGTATAGTTGCACCCATGTAACTATCTAAATGCTTTTTAAAAGATAAAATTGTACCCACTTCCACTACTACCTCTGACAGCTTGTTCCAGACACTCACCACCACCTTCTGTGTGAAAAAATTGCCCCTCTGGACCCTTTTGTATCTCTCCTCTCTCACTTTAAACATATGCCCTCTAGTTTTAGACTCCACTGCCTTTGGGAAAAGATATTGACTATCTACCTTGTCTATGCTCCTTATTATTTTATAAATCTCTACAAGGTCACCCCTCTGCCTCCTGTGCTCCAGAGAGAAAAGTCCCAATCTATTCAACCTCTTCTTATAACTCAGGTACTGCATGGTAGGTTGTTGCATGAAGTTAAATCTCGCAGGATCCAAAGTGAGGTATCTAAATGGATACAAAATTGGCGTCTTGACAGAAGCCAAAGGGTAGTTGTAGAGAGTTGTTTTTCAAACTGGAGAGCTGTGACCAGCGGTGTGCGTCAGGGATCAGTGCTGGGACCAGTGTTATTTGTTATTCATATTAATGATTTGTATGAGAATATAGGAGGAATGGTTAGTAAGTTTGCAGATGATACCCCTTTCCTCCCCTTGCCCCTCACTGATCTCAGGCAGAGTGGCAGCAGATGCCCCTTCATGCCCCCCCTGCCCTCCTACCCACTCAGAGAGCAGTCAGACACTCAGCACTTACTTCTTCATTAACTGGAGCACCCGAATTGGAATTTTATGAAGCATAGTCTGTTTTGCGCCGATTCTGGATGGATAGATTGAAACAATTTAAGTGCATGCAAATACATTTAAATGGTTATCACACCCAGTGTGGATCTTGGTAAAGGGGGAACCAGTTTGGAGGTGGGCACAGATGGTGCTATTCACTTCATACCCAACTTTACCGAGTTTTCGTGTCCGAATATAGCGCAATGCAATGGTTAAATCAAACCCAGTATTCCAAATGTAGCCTAACCAACATTTTATATAACTGTAACATAATCTACCAACTGTTATACTCATTGCCCTGACCGATGAAGGCAAGCATGCCATATGCTTTCTTCACTACTTTTTCCACCTGTGTTGCCAGTTTTAAGGATCTGTGGACCTGCACTCCCAGATCTCTCTGAGTGTCTATGCTCCTTATGGTTCTGCCGTTTATTTTCTAGTTCCCACCTGAATTGGATCCAACAAATTGCATCACTTTTCATTCGTCTGGATTAAATTCAATCTGCCATTTCTCCGTCTATCTATATTCTGCTGTATTCTCTGACAATCTTCATCACTATCTGCAACTCCACCAATCTTAGTATCATTTGCAAACTTGCTAATTAGACCAGCTACATTTTCTACCAATTCATTTATATATATTACAAACAGCAGAGGTCCCAGCACTGATCCCTGTGGAACACCACTAGCTACAGACTTCCATTCAGAAAAATACCCTTCCACTGCCACCCTCTGTCCTCAATGATCAAGATGTGGAGATGCCAGTGTTGGACTGGGATAAACACAGTAAGAAGTCTCACAACACCACGTTAAAGCCCAACAGGTTTATTTGGTAACAAACACCACTAAATTTTAGAGCGCTGCTTCGAAATTGGTAATCAGTTACATTAGCACTTAGAATCAAAATGGTAAAGTTAAAGTTAAAGTTTATTTGTTCGTGTCATAAGTAAGGAGCAGTGTTCTGAAAGCTAGTGGCGTTTGCTACCAAATAAACCTGTTGGACTTTAACCTGGTGTTGTAAGACTTCTTATTGTGTTCAATGATCAAGCCAGTTCTGAATCTATCTAGCTGGTTCACCCCGATCCCATATGATTTAGTTTTTTGCACCATGGGGTGGCCACGTCAAATGTTTTACTAAAGTTCATGTGGACAACATCCAGGGCCCTTCAAGCATTTTTGTCACCTCCTCAAAAAACTCAACCAAATTAGTGAGACATGACCTGCCTCGTACAAAACCATGCTGCCTATCACTAATAAGAGCATTCAGTTCCAAACCTTGTACAGATCCTAAACCTAAGAACCTTCTCCACCTATTTCACTATCGCTGACGTCTGCAAAAGAATTATCTCCTTTCTCTTTCTGGGAACATTGTAAACCACATGACTCTGAATTGCTTCATTACAAAGGAGATAAAAAATATACAGTGCAGAGTAAGGAAGTTGTTTGGAAATTTGGGAAAGTTCTCTCATAATGTCATTTGCATACCAAGCAATCTGCCTATAACCTCCAATATATAAAACCACAAACCGCCATGTGTCAGAATACTTTCAACAGTGCACAACTACAATAGAACGTGCCATGCTTTATCATCTCTTCCTGTTTAGCTGGGAACATGGAGTCAGGTTATGCCAAGCATCCCTGCCTATCAATGCTCCTTCCTGCCCATCGGACCCTAATTCTTTCCTGTGGGGTCTCCAACCGGAAATCCAAATCCTTGGAGAGTGGGATTTTCTGGACTGACAAAAAAAATATTTTGAGAGATTAAAAAAAGGAAACTCAGATACCATTTTCAGCTACCTCAGAGCAGCATGGCTAAAAACTCTGGCTCAATATCATAACAGATACTAGGGGGCAGCGGACATCATTGTGGGCAGGACTGGAAAATATGGAATGTGACCAAAAGTCAGTTTCCCACTGTTGAAAATGGTGATCAGCTGCAAGCAGGCTTACATTAACACTGCAATGAAGTTACTGTGAAAATCCCTTAGTCGTCACACTCCGATGTCTGATTGGGTACACTGAGAATTTAGCAGAGCCAATGCAGCTAACCAGCACGTTTTTCAGACTGTGGGAGGAAACCAAAGCAAACCTACACAGACACGAGTAGAATGTGCAGACTCCACTCAGATTGTGATCTAAGCCGGGAATTGAACCAGGTCACTGGTGTTGCGAGACAGCAGTACCACCAGAATGGCTGAGTGTGTGGGAAGGGCCGAATGGCCTATCATTAGTCTGGTTTTCCATGTTCCTACATTTCTTTACTCTGTAAAGAGAAGGCGACCTGAAGGTTAGCATAGTAGCACAGTGTTTAGCACTGCTGCATCACAGCTCCAGGCTCCTGGATTCAATTCCCGGCTCAGGTCGCTGTCTGTGTGGAGTTTGCACATTCTCCTTGCGTCTGCATGGGGTTTCCTCCGGGTGCTCCGGTTTCCTCCCACAGTGCAAAAATTGTCAGTTAGGTTGATTGGCCATGCTAAGAAATTGCCCCTTAGAGACCAGGGATGCACAGATTAGCGGGATCAGTGGATAAAATATGTAGGGATTGGGATTGGGTGGGATTGTGTTTGCTGCAGACTCTATGGGTCTCTTTCTGCACTGTAGGATTCCATGATAGGAGTATTTCGGAATATGCAAGGAATTAAAAGGGAAAACAGAGTGAAGATATTTCCACTAGTGAGGGGAACCAAAACTGGGGCTATTGTGTCAGTAATAAATCCAATAGAAAATATAGGTGAAATTTCTTTAGCCAGAGTTGTTGGACTGTGGAGCTTACTGGAGTGATAGAAACCAGTAGCATGGATATTTGTATGAGGAGAATAGGTAATTATATGAGGGAGAAAGGAATAGCAGGTTCTGCTGATAGAGTTAGATGAAGACGGATAAAAAGAAGCTCCAGAGGAGCAGAATGCCTGGCACAGACGAATTGGATCAAATGTTTTGGGACTATCAATTCTAAGTAATTTAACTAGAGAGGAAAATGCAATACAGCTGGACAGGGGGGTTGAGGCCTGTCACAGGAATTATTTAAAGAACAGTAAGATGATGCAATGTAGGATGGCGATGTTGGTGTTTTGGAAAGTTTGAGATTCAAAGGGCCAAAAGGCCTCCGTTATCTGTCTACGACCTTATGACTTTTGACCAGCACCTACCCGCTCTGTCCTCGTACCTCACTCTCAGCTCTTGTGAAAAGGCCTAACTTGTCACCTTTACTGTAACGCCACCCACCCACCCACTCCTCCCACCGTATGTCTGACTGAATGCATTATACTTCACGATGTCAGACAGTGACAGTGAATTAGAGGATCTGGTAAATAGTGCAAACTCATTTCTCCTGCAGCTCTTACAGAAAGAACTGTGATTTCCTGAGCTGACCAGGGAACACATGCACGATATCGAACCTACTGCTCATTCATAAGGCCAAATGATACAGGAGCAGGATTAGGCCATTCAGCCCATTGAGTCTGTTTCCACTATTCGACTATGGCTGATAAGTTTCTCAACTCCATTCTCCTGCCTATTCCCTGTAACCTTTGATCGTCTTATTAATTAAGAAGCTATCTATCTCTGTCTTAAACACACTTAATGACCTGGCCTCCACAGCCGTCTGTCATAATGAATCCCATAGATTCATCACCCTCTGGCTGAAGAAATTCCTCCTCATCTCGATTCGATCTCTTTACCCTGAGACTGTGCTCTCTGATCCTAGTCTGTCCGACTAATGGAAACATCTACCCCAAGTCCATACTATCCAAACCTTTCAGTGTTCTGTAAGTTGCTGTAAACTCCACTGAGTACAGACCCAGAGTCCTCAAACGCTCCTCATATGTTAAGACTTTCATTCTGTGGATCATGCTTGTGAACCTCCTCTGGACCCTCTCCAAGGCCAGCACATTCTTCCTTAGATACGAGGACCAAAATTTCCCACAATACTCCAAATGTGGCCTGACCACAGCCTTATAAACCCTCATCTGCATATCCCTGCTCTTGTAATCTAGTCGTCTCAGAAAAAATGCTAACATTGCATTTGCCATCCCAACTACCAACTCAATCTGCAAGTTATGACTGTAATACGACATTCTCACCCACCAGTTTTCTGTGAACAATCTGTATAGCATACAAGAAACTTTTCACTTCGTACCAGTGACAACAATAACCAAATCAAATCAAATGAAGAGGATCCTGAATTAAGATTTCCAAGTCCCTTTGCATTTCTGATTTCTGAACTCGGTTCCCATTTAGAAAACAGTTCTCATTTGGGGTTGTGCTGATTCCTGATTGCATTGCCTTGCTTCCATTCCAGTGAAGAGGGAGAGGGAGATGGAGGTGGAAGAAGGCTCAATCCTCAAGTTCAGTCAAGGGATGAGGCTAGGAGGGGTGAGGATTTCAGAGTCAGAGAAGAAATTCTCAAGAACTGGATGTCGGCACAGCAATTAAACTCTTGGCTTGCTGAAACGGAATTTGCGTGTGAATCATTTCATTTCCAGAGAGAAAAAAAATCAGATGAAGGAAAGGATTTGAGAATTTGGGAAGCCTGCACACTAACCCAAAAACAAGAGTCTTCCAGGCAAGCAATTTGACAAGTAAGGACAAGGGGAAGTCCTGTGGAATGAAGGGATCTTGATGTGTTTGTCCACAGATTTCTGAAGGTAAAAGAGCTTGTTTTTAGCGTGGTGAAAAATATATATGGAAAACTTGCCTTTATCAATCAAGGCATAGGATTACAAAAACACAGAAGTCATGATGGAGTTGTGTAAAACTTTAGTGAGGCCACAGCTGGAGCACTGTGTGCAGTTCCAGTCACCACATTATAGGAAGGATGTGATTGCGCTGGAGGAGGTGCAGAGGAGATTCACCAGGATGCTGCCTGGGATGGAACATTTAAGTTATGAAGAGAGGTTGGATTGGCTTGGGTTGTTTTCATTGGAGCAGAGAAGACTGAGGGGCGACTGGATTGAGGTGAACACGATTGTAAGAGACATGGACAGGGTGGATAGAAGCAGCTGTTCCCCTCAGTTGAAGGGTCAGTCATGAGGGGACATAGCTTCAAGGTGAGGGGCAGGAGGTTTGTGGGGGTTCGAGGAAAAACGTTTTACCCGATGATCTCTAGAATGCACTGGCTGGGATGGTGGTAAAGGCAGGTTGCCTCACATCCTTTAAAATGTACCTGGATGAGCATTTGGTACATCATAACACTCAGGGCTATGGGCCAAGTGGTGGTAAATGGGATTAGATGGGAAGTCAGTTGCCCCTTGTGTGTAGGTTCGGACTTGGTGGGCCAAATGGCCACTTCTGCACTGTATGGTTCTATGATTCTACATTCAAGAAAAAACCTTATAAAGCCATAACATTGGCCGATGAGTGATTGCACTGTGTGCAGCAATAGACAGATGCTCTTTCGGAGAGTTGATACAGGCTCAATGGGCCAAACAGCTTCCTTTCTGCACTGTAGTGAGCCTATGGCAGCTGTGTGGAACATAAACCACAAAGGGACGTGTAACATTTACCACGATTATCTCTTCAACTTGTCAACTTGACCCCATGGCTGGTTTTCATATTGTTTTCTGTTTCAAAACCTCCCACAAATGCTTTTTCCCATTTCCCCAGTGCCTCAGCTCTGTCTCCTTGGATCCTTCTAATCTCTGCATTGCTGTTCACTCCCTTCTCCCCAGTGTTATCCTTCCCCACATAGCAGCATGGAAACTTCCAGAAACTTTCTGGAAGTTTCCCTGTGTTGCAATCTCCACCCTCTCCCTTCAAAAGCCCCAGAGAGATCCCTCCCTTGTTGACCATGACCCGGGCTGAGAAAGGGTAAAAGGTGAAGACGGGTTACAGAAGTTTTTGTTGAATATATTGATGGGATGTGGGTGTGGCTGGCTGGACCTGTGTCTATTGCTCATCCTGAGATACTTGGCTTCTAATTCCTTCAATTAGAAGATTGAAAAGTGGTCAAACTGAGATGTTTAAGAAGATTAAGGGATTGGATAAAGGGAGATGTAGAGAAACCATTTCCTTTGGCAAGCTTTGACGGAAATGTACAAGATTGTGACAGGTTTAGATAAGTAGAGACAAAGGAAGTTGTTCCCATTAGCTAATGGTTCATAAGTTCACAAACTATAGGAGCAGAATTAGGCCATTTGGCCCATCGAGTCTGCTCCCTCATTTGATCATGGCTGAAATGTTCCTCATCCCTATTTTCCTGCGTTCTCCCTATAACCCTTCAACCCATCACCAATTAAAACTCTAGCTCCTCCTTAAAATGTCCCAGCATCCACCACACTTTGGAGTAGCAAATTCCACGGACTCACAACCCTTTGGGAGAAGTAGTTTCTCCTCAATTTTGTTTTAAATTTGCTACCCCTTGTTCTAAGACTATGATCTCCCATTCTAGAATGTCCCACAAAAGGAAGCATCTGTGCCACTTCTACTTTATGCATACCTTTCATCATCGTGTATACCTCAATTTGATCTCCCCTCATTCTTCTAAATTCCAGAGAACATAGGCCTAAACTGTTCAATCTCTCTTCGTATGACAAACCCCTCATCTCTGGAATCAATCTAGTGAACTTCATCTGAACTGTCTCTAATGCCATGGTGCAAGGATAGTGAGACGTAGGCTTAAAGTCTTGGTCAAGTGATGTGGTGCGGGGGGATGTGAGGGAGAACATTTTTGTGCAGCAAGTGATTATGAGCTGGATATGAGAATGTTGAGTGCAGTTTTGGTCTCCTTTTCTGAGGAAGAATGTTCTTGCTCTCGAGGGAGTATTGTAAAGGTTTACCAGACTGATTCAGGGATGGCGGGACTGATGTATGAGGAGCAATTGTCTAGGTTAGGATTGTTTTCCTGAAGTTCAGAGGAATGAGGGGAAATCTCATAGAGGCTTATAAAATTCTAACAGGACTAGACAAGGTTGATGCAGGAAGGATATTCCCAATGGTGGGGGAATCCAGAACCAGGGGTCACAGTCTGAGGATTCAGGATAGACCATTTTGCATGGAGATGAGAAGATATTTCTTCACCTAAAGTGTGGTGAGTCTGTGGAATTCATTACCACAGGAAGTAGTTGATGCCAAAACACTGAATGTATTCAAGAGGCAGTTGGATATAGCACTTGGGGTGAATGGGATCAAAGGTTGTGGGGAGAAAGCAGGATTAGATTATTGAGTTGGATGAACAGCCATGATTGTGATGAATGAAGGAGCAGGCTTGAAGGGCCGAATGGCCTCCTCCTGCTTCTATCTTCTATGTTTCTAGGGAACTCGCTGCCTATGAGGGTAGTCACAATAAGAAGACTCACAAACCAGGTTTATTTGGAATCACAAGCTCTTGGAGTACTCCCTTTCATCAGGTGCATAGAAGATTTGTTTCACAAACAGGGCATATGTAGACACAGACTCAATTACAGGATAATTGTTGGAATGTGAGCCTTCACAGGTAATTTACAGACACGGACAATGTGAGTGGAGAGAGGGTTAAAGAGGTGTGAGTTGTCCAAGCTAGGACAGTTAGTGAGATTTTGCAAGCTGAGCAAGTCATGGGGGTTACAAATAGTGTGACATGAGTCCAAGGTTGAAGCTATCCTCATGTGTGCAGAATTTGGCTATCAGTTTCTGCTCAGCAATTCTGCGTTGTTGTGTCTCTTGAAGGCCACCTTGGAGAACCCTTGCCTGAAGGTCAGAGGCTGAATGTCAGTGACTGCTGAAGTGTTCCCCGATAGGAAGGGAACACTCCTGCCTGGTGATTGTCAAGCAGTGACCATTGTTGTAGCATCTGCATGGTTTCCCCAATGTACCATGCTTTGGGACATCCTTTCCTGCAGCGTATCAGGTAGACAATGTTGGCTGAGTTGTAAGAGTATGTACCGTGTACCTGGTGGATGGTGTGTTCACGTGAGATGATGGCATCTGTGTCAATGATCCGGCACATCTTGCAGAGGTTGCTGTGGCAAGGTTGTGTGGTATTGTGGTCACTGCTCTCCTGAAGGCTGGGTAGGTTGCTGCGGACAATGGTCTGTTTGAGGTTGTGCAGTTGTTTGAAGGCAAGAAGTGGGGATGTAGGGATGGACTTGGTGAGATGTTCGTTTTCATCAATGACATGTTGAAGACTCCGGAGAAGATGTCGTAGCTTGTCTGCTCCAGGGAAGTACTGGACGACGAAGGGTACTCTGTCTGCTCTGTCCCGTGTTTGAGCTTTTTTAGGAGGTTTCTCACTGTTGCACATTGGAAATGTTGATCGATGAGTCGAGTGCCATATCATGTTCTTACGAAGGCACCTTTCAGTATCTGTAGAAATCTGTTGCATTCCTTCTCATCTGAGCAGATCCTGTGTATACAGAAGCTTGTCCGTAGTACATGGTTTCTTTAACGTGTTTAAAGTGGGAGCTGGAGCATCGAGAGGTTATCCATGAGCTTGTGGTACAGTGAAGTGCTGAGGTAACTGTCCTTGATAGAGATGCGTGTGTCCAAGAATGCAATCGATTCTGGAGAATACATGATGAGTCTGATGGAACATAGAACATAGAACATAGAACATTACAGCACAGAACAGGCCCTTCGGCCTTCGATGTTGCGCCGACCAATATAAAAAGCAATGCCCCTCCAAACTAAACCATTCCCTTCTCTTCCATATACTTATCAACTAACCTCTTAAACGCCACCAAACTTGGCGCATCTACAACTGCCGCAGGCAGGGCATTCCACTCCCGATGGTGGGATGGAACTTGTTGATGTCGTCAGATAGTTGTTTCAGTGATTGTTCGCTATGAGTCCAAAAGAAGAAAATGTCATCGATGTATCCAGTGTACAGCGGGTTGAAGGTTCTTGTTCAAACCTATGCGTGAAGATGTTGGCATCTTGAGGTGTGAATTTGGTCCCCATGGCTGTTCCAAGTGTCTGAATGAAGAACTGATTGTTGAAGGTGAAGACATTGTGCTCCAGGATGAAGTGGATGAGTTGCAGAATTGCACCTCGAGATTGGCAGTTGTTGGTATTGAGTATTGAGACAGTTGCAGCAATGCCACCATCATGAGGGATGCTGGTGTAGTGTGCCGAGACATCCATTGTGATGAGGAGTGCTCCTGGTTGAACTGCTGCATGTGTGCTGAGTTTCTGTAGGAAGTCTGTAGTGTCGCAACAGAAGTGGGGGGTTCCTTGTAGAATGCTTTCTTGTATAACAGCTTCTGTCGCTAACACTGACAGCCAAGTTCAGCACACATGAGAACAGCCTCAACCAATTCATGTCACATTATCTGCAATCCCCACAACTTGCCTGAGTTTGCAAAACCTCACTAACTGTCCTGGCTGGAGACAATACACATCTCTTTAACCTGTGATGATTCCCCTCTCCACTCACATTGGCTGTATCCATAAAGATTTGATCATCTGTTAAGACTTGCATTCCAACCATTATCTTGGAATTGAGTTTGTGTCTGTATAGACTCTGTTTGTGAATACAACTCTTCACTCACCTGATGAAGGGACAGCGCTCCGAAAGCTTGTGCTACCAAATAAACCTGTTGGACTTTAACCTGGTGTTGTGAGACTTCCTATTGTGACTACCCGAGTCCAATGCCGGCATCTCCACATTATGAGGTGATGGAAATGGTGACTATTGATGATTTCTAAAGCAACTTAATGGGCATTTGAGGGAAACACACTTGTAAGTACTGAATGGGACTGATTGGATTGCTCTACAGAAAGCTAGAATGGACTTAAGGGACTGAATGGCCTCCTTCTATGGTGGAAATGTGAGAACCTGGAATGAAGGAGTCCTATTTAAACAGGAGGTGCAAGGGTGTAATCATAGGGTAATTTGCTCACACAATGTGAGGGTATTAGAAATCAAAAATCTCTCAGAAAAGATTGACAGTACTGGCAGAATGTTTGGAGCTTTCAGGATTGAGATTGATGTGTTTATGTTAGCTGATGGTATCAAAGAATGTGGAGAATAGGCAGCAACCTTGAGTTGAAGGACCGCCCAGTTGAATGGCTTGGGGATTCTAACTGAGGTTCGAGCTCTGATAGAATCATGGAATCAGGTCTGCACCAAACAGTCCCATCCAGGCCCTATCCCCATAAGCCCATAAGCCCAAGCATTTACCCTAGCTAGTCCCCCTGAAACTAAGGGCAATTTAGCATGGCCAGTCCACCTAACCTGCACATATTTGGAGTGTGAGAGGAAACCTGAACACCCGGAGGAAAACCACATGGACACGGGGAGAACGTGCAAACTCCACACAGATGGTGATCCAAGCTAAAAATTGAACCTGCGTCCTTGGCGCTGTGAGGCAATAGTGCTAACCTTTGTGCTGCCCACTTGAACCCGGATGAACTAGCTGTTGTGAGGGTGAGGCAGGCTGCATATACCTGTGAGACTTTTCTTTACGTAATGGTTGACTGTCCCTGTGCTGTTGTGTGCATGATCACAGGACTTGAACATAGAAGCAGAGAACTGAGGAGCAGGAGTAACCCCTCAAGCTTGTTCTTCCACTCAGGAAGATCATAGCTGATCTGGCTGTCATCTCAACTACAGCCCCCATATCCTTCACTCTCTTGTTCATCAAAATCTATCTACCTCAGCATTAAACAAAGTTTAATGATCCAGCCTCCACTGGCTATGGAGAACATGTCCCTGTCTACATTGATGGGGATGAAGTGGGGAAATGGTCGAGAACTTCATGTTTCTAAGTATCCAAATCGCCAACAACCTGTCCTGGTTCTTCCTCCTCCTTCCCCCCCCCCCCCCCCCCCCCCCCCCCCCCAATTCTGATACTATAGTTAGGAAAGCCCACTAACACTTCTATTTTCTCAGAAGGCTAAAGAAATTTGGCATGTCAGCTACAACTCTTACCAACTTTTACAGATGCATCATAGGAAACATCCTTTCTGGTTGGATCACAGTTTGGTATGATTCCTGTTCTGCCCAAGACCACGAGGAACTACAAAAGGTCACAAATATAGCCCAATCCACACAAACCAGCCTCCCATCCATTGATACTGTCTAACTTCCTGCTGCCTCAGCAAAGCAGCCAGCATAATTAAAGACCCCATGCACCCAGACACTCTCTCTTCCACCTTCTTCCTTTGGGAAAAAGATGCAAAAGTCTGAGGTCGTGTACCAACCGACTCAAGAACAGCTTCTTCCATGCTACTGTCAGACTTTTGAATGGACTTACCTTGCATTAAATTGATCTTTCTCTACACCCTAGCTATGACTGTAAAACTACACTTTGCACGCTCCCTTTCCTTCTCTATGAATAGTATGTTTTGCCTGCATAGCACACAAGAAACAACAGTGTATATTAATACATGTGACAATAATAAATCAAATCAAGTCGTTGATGAAGAGAATCCCACAGGAAAAAATTCACCTCACCTTAAGTTATAGGTAAGCCTAGTAGGTAGGGATATGTGGGCCGAAGGGCCTATTTGTGTTGCAGTTTTTCTATGGTCTATGTTCAATCTCCATCTTAAGCGGGAGACCCCGTATTTTTAAATTTTGTCCCTTAGTTTTAGCCTCCCCCAAAAGGGAGTTAACCTGTGATGCTCTCCACGGCCAAATTGTCAGCTAATGTTCAATCTCGCACAGAGAAAATGGTCTCCCATATATTCAACTAGATGCCCTTAAATGCTTCTATCGTAGTGCTCCTACCAATTCCCCGGGCGGCGTGTTCCAGGCATTCACAATCCTCTGTGTAAAAAACTTGCACATCTCTAAAATTTTCCTTGTGCACCTTAAATCTCTGGCCTCTAGCACTTGACTTGTCTACCTTATGTCCTTCATAATCCTGGAGACCTCCTCCAGGTCACCCCCTCAACCAGTGAGAACAAACCGAGAAATCCTCCGTAACACCTGGTTGAGGATAAAGGGAAGATGCTAGGAGTCAGGGTAACATTTGTAACAGAGTTTAACAAAATGAGAGCAAGTAATCGCGCCCCTGCTGTAATGGGTTCAACCGCAGCGATACGAATATCTGGTGGACTTCTGTTTTCACTTATCAAGTGGTTTCTCCCGTGGATGGCTTTTTGGAATACCAGTCACATTCCTCTCGGCAATCTGTACACGGATGGACCTCACTTGCCGTTTAGTGTCTGCTGTGGCAGCGAGCACAGTCTCGATAAAGAGGCAGCCCCCTGATCTTATCACTGCATTGAGTGCAGGACATGATGTGCCTTGGTGTGAGGAGCCTCTTGCTATGTTCGCGCGAGTTGCTGTCTTATCTTCAGTGCTTGCAGCTACCGCATCCACATCAACTGTGTTTATACAGGAGATAAAAGCTCATTTGATTAGCCTCCCATCTGTTGTGAAATCTCCCCACTTGCCCTGCACACAACAGCGAGCTGTTAACAAAAAAAAGAAAGTGAGGGGGAAAGAGTCAATACTGGCTATCTTTTCCTGCTGTTGGATAGAATAGGATAGAATCATACAGTGCAAAAAGAGGCTCTTTGACCCATCGAGTCTGCACCAACCACTATCCCACCCAGGCCCTACCCTCATATGCTACACCCACTAATCCCTCTAACCTACATATCTCAGGACACTAAGGGGCAATTTTAACATGGCCAATCAACCTAACTCACACATCTTTGGAATGTGGAAGGAAATCGGAGCATCCAGAGGAAACTCACGCAGACACGAGGAGAATGTGTAAACTCCACACAGTGACCCAAACTGGGAATCGAACCCAGGACCCTGGAGCTGTGAAGCAGCAGTGCTAACCATTGTGCTACCGTGCCGTGCTCTTCTTCCTTTTAGACCCGTCCTGGTTATAGGATGCTGGGCGGCACGGTAACACAGTGATTAGCAGTGCTGCCTCACTGCGCCAGGGACCTGAGTTCGAATCCAGCCTGGGGTCATTGTTTGTTCAGAGTCTGCACATTCTCTTTGTGTCTGCATGGGTTGCCTCCGGGTGCTCCAGTCTTCCAGTTCAGAAAATGTGCAGATTAGGTGAATTGGCCAAACTAAATTGTCCCTTAGTGTCAGGGAAACTAGCTAGGGTAAATGCATGGGGAAAGGGCCTGGGTTGGATTGTGTTCGGTGCAGTCTTGATGGGCCGAATGGCCTCCTTCTGCACTGTAGGATTTTATGAATTTATGTTTCTATGACAGAGTCTTCAATTTGAAAATATAACATAGGGACCCAGGGCTCTCTGAGACATCGACTAAGCTTAAGTAATTAAGACTGTGGGACGTACTCAGCCCTTGTGCGTTGCCTGTTCAAGTCTCTGAGCTTCAGTACATAGGACACTCATCTTTTTATCAGTAGGTAGTGGGTTCAAATCTCACCCCCAAAGCGAGTGCATAATCCAGTCTGATACTCAATGCGAGCATTGAAAGAATGACGCCTTTGGGATGAGGGGTTAATCCAAGGCCCACAGCCCTCTCAGGTCAATGGGAAAGATTTGACAGCCCTGTGAAGGAGAAGTTCAATGCCCTGGGTAATTCCTAGTAGGCTCACAGAGGTTTACAGCTTGGAAACAGGCTCTTTGGCCCAGCTTGTCCATGCCGCCCAGTTTTTACCAACAAGCTGGTCTCACTTGCCCGAGTTTGACTCAGAGCCCTCTACACCCACCTTATCTAGTAAGAAGTGTCACAGCAGCAGGTTAAAGTCCAACAGGTTTATTTGGAATCATGAGCACTGTTCCTTCCTTAGAGGAGTCACTAGATTCACCTGGGGAAAGGAGTAGCGCTCTGAAAGCTAGTGACTCCAAGTAAAACTGTTGGATTTTAACCAGGTGTTGTGAGACTCCTTACTGTGCTTATCCCCCCAGCTGGCATCTCCACATAATACTCATGTAACTATCTAAATGCTTTTTAAAAGATAAAATTGTACCTGCCTCTAGTACCACTTCTGGCAGCTTGTTCCAGACACTCACCCACCCTCTCTATGAAAAAAACTGCCCTTCTGGGCTCTTTTGTTTCTCTTCCCTCTTACCTTAAACCAACACCCTCTAGTGTTAGATCCCCTACCTTTGGGTATAAATTATCTGATTGTTATCTCATGCTTGTTTGTGGGATTGTGCTCTGCACAGATCTGGCTGCTAGATTTCCTACATTATAACATTGAAAAGTAGCTCATGAACAGGCCAGCTCTTTGGGATGTTTCTGAGGTTATGAAGGGATTGTATCAATGCAACGCTTCCTTTCCCTTTGGCTAAAGTCTTACCTGAGTTACCGTTTTCTTAGCCAGGACGGCACAGCTGGCAGGAAGAAAGCAGTCTATAATAGCAGCTTGGTACTCACAGGGTAGTGATCATACCTGACAGACAGACAATAGTGCAATTGAACAAGGACAGAAGCATGAAGGAAATTGTTTGATTGAAGACCAAATCTGTGTGTGTGTGTGTGTGTGTGTGTTTGTGCGCGCGTGCGTGTGCACGCACATGTGTCCATGTGTTTGTGTGTGAATGTGCATGAGATGTGTGTGTTATGTGTATGTACGTCTGTGTGAGTGTGTATTTGTGCAATTATGATTGTGTGTAAGTGTGAGTGTGTGTGTGTGTGTGTGAGTGTATGTGAGTGTGTGTGTGCGTTTTTGTGCATTTGTGTGTGCGTGTATGTGTGTATGAGTGTGTGTGAATGTGTGAGAAAGTGTGTGTATGTGTGATTATGAGTATATGTGAATGTCTATGTGTGAGTTTCAGTGAAAGAGTATGTGTGACTGTGTGCGACTGTGAGTGTGTATGTGAGTGTCTGTGAGAGTATGTGTGTGTGTGTGTGAATCTGTGTCTGTGTGAATGTCTATGTGATTCTGTGTGTGTGTGTGTGTGTGTGACTGTGTGTATGTGTGTGTGAGTGTGTGTGTATGTGTATCTGAGTATGTGTGTAGGTGTGTGTGAGTATGTGTGTTTGTGCATGTGTGAGCGTGTGTGTGTGTGTATGTGTGTGTGTGTATGAGTGAGTGTGTGTGTATGAGTGAGTGTGTGTGTGAGTGTATGTGTGTGTGTATATATGTGTGTGTGTGTGTGTGTGTATACGCATATATGGACTTTCCATAGATATTGGAGCCATATGAATGGGAGCAACCTGTCTCTACTTACGTAAACCTGGGATGGCACAGTGGCACAGTGATTATCTCTGTTGCCTCACAGTGCCAGTGACACTGGTTTGAGTCTTGGCATGGTTCACTGTTTATATGGGTTTGCACGTTCTCCCCATGTCTGCGTGGATTTCCTTCGGGTGCTCCGGGCTCTTCCACAGTCCGAAAGACATGCATTGGCCATGCTAAATGAGTGTATCCAAACAGGTGCCAGAGTGTGGCAATTGGGAGATTTTCACAGTAACTTCATTGCAGTGTTAATGTAAGCTTACTTATGATGCAAATAAATAAACTGTCACAATCTTGTACACTTCCATCAAAGCTTACCAGAGGAAATGGTTTCTCTACATCTCCCTTTTTCTAATCCCTTGGGCCTGGGCGGGATTGTGTTTGGTGCAAACTCAATGGGCCGAAGGGCCTCTTTCTGCAGTGTAGGGATTCTATGATTCTATGAAGTAACATTTGGACTATACAGGCTAGGCAATAGCCATCTTCTCCAACAATCTTAGAAAAAAATCGCCATTCCTTCACTGTCACTGTGCCAAAATCCTGGAACTCCTTCTCTAACAGCACTGCAGGTGTACTTTGTGGAGGAGGTGGTGGTGTAGTGGTTATCTGTGCTAATTAGAAAGTGGGCTTGCTTTGTGATAATTATTTGAATGAGTTGTTGGTGAAACTGATCTGATGCAGCCTCCAACTCACTGCAGACATGACTTTAGATTGTTTAGGATACAAGGGCGTGTGAGGCACATTTCAGTGGCTCCATTTTGTCACTCCCCCTTTTCTAATTCTGTGTCCCTCTTGTAAAACGTATAATTTGATTTGATTTGATTTATTATTGTCACATGTATGAACACACGGTGAAAAGCATTGTTTCTTGAGCACTACACAGGCAAAGCATACCGTTTATAGAGAAGGAAAGGAGAAGATGCAGAATTTAATCTTACAGTCGTAGATAGGATGTGGAGAAATATCAACTGGATATATGGTAGCCATTCAAAGGTCTGATAGTGACAGGGAAGAAGTTATTCTTTATTGGTACATAAACCCAGACTTTTGTATCTTTTTCCCGATGGAAGAAGGTAGAAGAGAGAATGTCTGGGTTGCGCGGGGTCCTTAGTTATGCTGGCTGCTTTGATGAGGCAGGGGGAAGTGTAGACTAAGTCAATGAAGGTGCTTTCTGTTGCTAGATAGCTTTCCCTGTCGATTAAAGGCGACAGTTGTCCTTCCTTCAGTCTTATACTTATGTGAGGAGATAGTCATCGACTTCAGGAAGCGTAGCGGAGAACATGCCCCTAGCTATACAAATGGGGACGAAGTCGGAGTAGTCGAGAACTTTGAGTTTTTAAGTGTCCCAATCACCAACAACCTGTCCTGATTCCCCGCCACTCCCCATGCTGACACTATAGTTAAGAAAGTCAACCATCGCTCAACTTTCTCAGAAGACTAAGGAAATTTGGCATATCCACTATGATTCTCACCAACTTTTACAGATGCATCAGAGAAAGCATTCTTTCTCATAGAATCGTAGAACCCTACAGTGCAGAAAGAGGCCCTTTAGCCCATCGAGTCTGCACAGAACACAGTCCCACCCAGGCCCCACCCTCATATTCCTATATATTATACCCACTAATCCCTCTAAAAAAACGACAAACAAAGAACAAAGAACAGTACAGCACAGGAAACAGGCCCTACAGCTCTCCAAGCTTGTGCCACTCATCAGTCCAACTGGACCATTTGTTTGTATCTCTCCATTCCCAGGCTGCTCATATGACTATCCAGGTAATTCTTAAATGATGCCAGCGTGTCTGCCTCCACCACCCTACTTGGCAGCGCATTCCAGACCCCTCTGTGTAAAAAACGTCCCTCTGATATCGGAGTTAAAACTTGCCCCTCTCACCTTGAGCCAGTGACCACTAGTGATCATAACCTACACATCCCTGGACACTAAGGGACAATTTCTTAGCATGGCCAATCAACCTAACCCACACATCTTTAGATTGTGGGCGGAAACTGGAGCACCTGGAGGAAACCTATACAGACACAAGGAGAGATTAGGCAAATTGGGGCTGTTTTCCTTAGAAAGATGTAGACTTAGAGGAGATCTGATAGAGGTGTACAAGATTATGAGGGGTATAGATAGAGTAAACAGGATTAAGCTTTTATCCTGTTTAAAAGTTGTGTGATGGTTTGGGATGATGGTTTGCGTGATGGATTGGGTTACATTCCTGACCCTTTGTAATTTCTTGCAGTCTTGGGCAGAGTAGAAGCCACACCAAGCTATGGTACAACCAGGCGGCACGGTAGCACTATGGTTGGCACTGCTGCTTCACAGCTCCAGGGACCTCGGTTCAATTCCCAGCTCAGGTCGCTGTCTGTGTGGAGTTTGCACATTCTCAAAGAACAAAGAACAAAGAACGAAACAGCACCAGAAACAGGCCCTTCGGCCCAATGAGCCCACACCGCCACCCCGATGTTCCCACCTCTACCCGTGATCCCTGTCTATGTTTATAGATGTATGGATTAAAAACCAAATTTGAGACAATTTAGGGAGAATTCGTTCTGCCAATTAGCCTAAGAACCCACCTTTGGGATATGGGAGGAAACCGGAGCACCCGGAGAAAACCCATGCAAGCACGGGGAGAATGCGCAAACTCCCACAGACACAGGCCCAAATCCATGTGTCTGCACAGCACAGCGATAGTCACTGAGCTGCCGTGTTGCTCATCAAATGGTCCAGGTCAAGTGTACACTAACGATGTGAAGCACTAGGATACTCTCAAAATCCAAGAGCAGCCCTCTCACGACCCATCGCATGTACGCCCCTTGTTAGACAACAAGGTGGACCAAAGTACCTGTAGGATAAAAACAAGTACATCAATATCATCGTCTATTTACACACTTCCCAGGGACTCCCAAGGCTCATGATCCCTATTTTAAATCAGTTTTCTATACCCCTCCATTCCCATTCTGTTCATGTGCCCATCTAAGTATTTCTTAAATAACTCCAGAGTACCTGCCTCCACCACTTTACTTGGCAGCGCATTCCATACCCCCACCACCCTCTGTGTGAAAAAACTCCCTCTCGCATCCAAATTATACCTTACCCCCCTCACCCTAAGCCCGTGACCCCTCATGCTATTCGAGTCCATCCTAGGAAAAAACTTAACCCTGTTTACTCTATCAATACCCCTCATAATCTTGTACACCTCTATCAGATCTCCTCTAAGTCTACGTCTTTCTAAGGAAAACAGCCCCAATTTGCCTAATCTCTCCTTGTGTCTGTATAGGTTTCCTCCAGGTGCTCCAGTTTCCGCCCACAATCTAAAGATGTGTGGGTTAGGTTGATTGGCCATGCTAAGAAATTGTCCCTTAGTGTCCAGGGATGTGTAGGTTATGATCACTAGTGGTCACTGGCTCAAGGTGAGAGGGGCAAGTTTTAACTCCGATATCAGAGGGACGTTTTTTACACAGAGGGGTCTGGAATGCGCTGCCAAGTAGGGTGGTGGAGGCAGACACGCTGGCATCATTTAAGAATTACCTGGATAGTCACATGAGCAGCCTGGGAATGGAGAGATACAAACAAATGGTCCAGTTGGACTGATGAGTGGCACAAGCTTGGAGAGCTGTAGGGCCTGTTTCCTGTGCTGTACTGTTCTTTGTTCTTTGTTTGTCGTTTTTTTAGAGGGATTAGTGGGTATAATATATAGGAAGATGAGGGTGGGGCCTGGGTGGGACTGTGTTCTGTGCAGACTCGATGGGCTAAAGGGCCTCTTTCTGCACTGTAGGGTTCTACGATTCTATGAGAAAGAATGCTTTCTCTGATGCATCTGTAAAAGTTGGTGAGAATCATAGTGGATATGCCAAATTTCCTTAGTCTTCTGAGAAAGTTGAGCGATGGTTGACTTTCTTAACTATAGTGTCAGCATGGGGAGTGGCGGGGAATCAGGACAGGTTGTTGGTGATTGGGACACTTAAAAACTCAAAGTTCTCGACTACTCCGACTTCGTCCCCATTTGTATAGCTAGGGGCATGTTCTCCGCTACGCTTCCTGAAGTCGATGACTATCTCCTCATATAAGTATAAGACTGAAGAAAGGACAACTGTCGCCTTTAATCGACAGGGAAAGCTATCTAGCAACAGAAAGCACCTTCAAACTGACCGAAGGTTATGTTGTCCTTTGGAGCAATTAGACTGTAATTGGCTTCAGGATGTTAGAGCAAATAAACTTTTTTAAGGACAGCTTAGATTACACACAGCTGTTTGTGAGCAGTGGAATAACAAAGTGCGTTACGTTTCAGAATGTTCCGGCTCTTTTTACACAGGGACTATGTGAGCTTAGTGGGTACGTTTAAAAACTGGGGACTCAGAGACCTGCACCTGGGACATCAGTTCAAGTACCAGTTAGGGAATTTCAGTTTGGTTAAACAAAATCTGGAATAAAAAAGTTTTTGAGTTTCATTTATTTGCAGGCTTACATCGGAGTTTAGAAGGCTGAGGAGAGATCTTACAGAGACATATATGAAGGGACTAGACAGGGTAGAAGCTGAGAGATTATTTCCGCTCAGAGTGGAAACAAGAACGAGAGGGCACAGCCTCAAAATAAGGTGGAGTCAATTTAAAACAGAATTGAGGAGGAATTTCTTCTCCCAGAGGGTAGTGAATCTTTGGAATTCTCTGCCTGTTGAAGCAGTGGAGGCTACCTCGTTAAATGTGTTTAAGTCACGGGTAGATAGATTTCTGGCCAATAAAGGAATTAAGGATTGTAGGAAACAGGCGGGTAAGTAGAACTGAACCACTATCAGATCAGCCATGATCTTATTGAATGGCGGGACAGGCTCGAGGGGCTAGATGGCCTACTCCTGCTCCTATTTTTTATGTTTTGTTCTTATGTGCGCCCCTGTGCTGACCTGCCAACAAAGGGCACCTAGTGTACTGATCTCTACCTCACAGTGGCTGAGCAGTAACTCTCAGATACTTCCAGCTACCTCCCCCAAACCATGACCATTCTGAACGTCAAGCCGTTATCTCAAACACCGTCGCCGAACTCATTTCCTCCAGATGCCTTTCCCCACACCTCCCCCCCCGCCCCTGACACCCCCACCCCCATCCTCGCAACAACTTCCAACCTCATAGTCTCCCAACTCCAGATGGCCCACTTCCACCAAGAACCCCCCCAAAAAAATTAGCTTTGACAAAGAGTCACCTGGACTCAAAACATCATCTCTTTTCTCCCCTTATAGATGCTGTCAGACCCGCTGAGATTTTCCAGCGTTTTCTCTTTCGGCTTACATTGACACTGCAATGAAGTTACTGTGAAAATCTTCTAGTTGCCATACTCCGGTGCCTGCTCGGATACACGGAGGGAGAATTTAGCATGGCTGATGCATCTAACCAGCATCACAACTTGTCCATGCCACCCTTTTTGTACCATTAAGCTCATCCCAATTGCCCACATTTGGCCCAGGTCCCTCTATACTGTTTAAATGTTTTTAAAAAGAAAAAATTGTACCCATCTCTACTATTATCTCTGGCAGCTTGTTCCTGACACCCGCCACCCTCTGTGTGAAAAAAATTGCCCCTTTGGACCCCTTTGTTTCTCTCCTCTCTCATCTTAAACCTATGCCCTCTTGTTTAAGACCCTCCTTCCCTTTGGGAAAAGATATTGACTATCTAGCAGATCTATATCCCTCATTGTTCTACAGACTTCTATAAGTTGCCCCCAACACTCCAGGGAAAAAAGTCCCAGTCTACCCAGCCTCTCCATATAATTCAAGCCATCAAGTCCTGGTAGTATCCTAAATCTTTTCTACACTCTTTCTACTTTAGCAATACCCTTCCTATAATAGGGTGACCAGAACTGTATACAATATTCCAAGTGTGACCTCACCAATGTCTTGTACAACTTCAACAAGACACCCCAGCTCCTGTATTCAGTGTTCTGACTGATGAAACCAAGCATGCCAAATGCCTTCTTCACCACTCTGTCCGCCTGTGACTCCACTTTCAAGGAACTATGAACATGAACCCCTACATCTCTTTGTTCTGTAACTCTCCCCAAAGCCCTACCACTAACTGAGTAAGTCCTGCATCGATTTAATTGACCAAAATGCATCACCTCGCATTTATCTAAAATTAAACTCCATCTGCCATTCATTGGCCCACCCAATTGATCAAGGCCCATTCAATTGATCAAGAATGTAGAGGGGAGGTATATGATAAAGGGTAGAACTATTAAGAGTATAGAAACACAGAGGGACCTGGGGGTGCAGGTGAACAAGTCTCTGAAGATGGCAGAGCAAGTGGAGAAGGTTGTGAAGAAAGCATATAGTATGCTAGCCTTTATAGGAAGGGGTATAGGGTACAAGAGCTGGCCTTTAATGTTGCAGTTGTATAAAACGCTGGTTAGACCTCATTTGGAATATTGCGTCCAGTTCTGGTCGCCTTACTACTGGAAGGACGTGAAGACTCTGGAGAGAGTGCAGAGGAGTTTACCAGGATGCTGCCTGGTATGGAAGGTCTGAGTTACGAGGAGAGGTTAGGCAAATTGGGACTGTTTTCCTTAGAAAGACATAGACTTAGAGGAGATCTAATAGAGTGTACAAGATTATGAGGGGTATAGATAGAGTAAACAGGGTTAAGCTTTTTCCTAGGATGGACTCGAATAGCACGAGGGGTCACGGGCTTAGGGTGAGGGGGGTAAGGTATAATTTGGATGCTAGAGGAAGTTTTTTCACACAGAGGGTGGTGGGGGTATGGAATGCGCTGCCAAGTAAAGTGGTGGAGGCAGGTAGTCTGGAGTTATTTAAGAAATACTTAGATGGGCATATGAACAGAATGGGAATGGAGGGGTATAGAAAACTGATTTAAAATAGGGATCGTGAGCTTTGGGAGTCCCTGGGAAGTGTGTAAATAGATGATGATATTGATGTACTTGTTTTTATCCTACAGGTGCTTTGGTCCACCTTGTTGTCTAATGAGGGGCATACACGCGATGGGTCGTGAGAGGACTGCTCTTGGATATTTTTCGAGAGTATCCTAGTGTTTCACGTTGTTAGTGTACGCTTGACCTGGACCATTTGATGGGCAACACGACAGCTCAGTGACTATCTCTGTGCTGTGCAGATACATGGATTTGGGCCTGTGTCTGTGGGAGTTTGCACATTCTCCCCGTGCTTGCGTGGGTTTTCTCCGGGTGCTCCGGTTTCCTGCCACATCCCAAAGATGTGCTCTTAGGCTAATTGGCAAAACAAATTCTCCCTAAATTGTCTCAAATTTGGTTTTTAATTCATAGATCTATAAACATAGACAGGGATCACGGATAGAGGTGGGAACATCGGGTGGCAGAGTGGGCTTGTTGGGCCGAAGGGCCTGTTTCCCGTGCTGTTTTTTTTTTGTCCCATTGCAATCCAAGATAAATTCCGTCTCTATCCATTGTGTCACCAATCTTGCTGTCACCTGCAAACTTACCATGCTTCCTATATTCTCAGCCAAATCATTAATATAAACGACAAATAACAGTGGATCCAGCGCCAATTCCTGAGGCACACTGCTGGTCACAGACCTCCAGTTTAAAAAACAACTTTCTACAACTACCCTTTAGCTTCTGTCGTCAAGGCAATTTTGTATCCATTTGGCTATCTCACCTTGTGAGATTTAACCTCATACAACAACAGACCATGTGATCCCTTGTCAAATATGCTATGTATTGTAAACTGATGATCTCAGTATATTGTGTCACATGATTAGAGTCACGGATGGTGGTTTGTCTTCCTGGTGCTGGGATCCGGGATGTTTCTGGACGCCTCCCAGACATCCTGAAAGGGGAGGGTGAGGAACCTGAAGTTGTAGTGCATATAGGTACTGCAGACATAGGCAGGAAGAGGGAGGCAGTCATCAAAAGGGATTATAGGGAACGGGGTAGGAAGCTGAGGAAGAGGAAAGCGAAGGTAATAATCTCAGGATTGCTGCCTGCACCTCGGGAGAATGAGAGCAGGAATCAAATGAGGTGGAGGATGAATGCATGGCTGAGGGACTGGAGTAGGGATTCAGGTTCATGGATCATTGGGACCTCTTTAGGGGCAGGTGCGACCTGTACAGTAAGGACGGGTGGCACTTGAACCCTAGGAGGACTAATATCTTGGCGGGAAGACTGGCTAGGACTACTGGGGGAACTTTAAACTAGAAAAGCTAGGGGGTGGGAATATTGATGAGACTGTGAATAAGGAGGTTAGCTCCCAGGTAGGGAAGGACTGTAGGCACTCTGAGAGGGGGGTTAGGCGAGTGGTGAAAAAGGGAAATATCCTGACTGAGGGGCTGAGGTGTGTCTATTTTAATGCCAGGAGTGTAGTAAATAAGGTAGATGAGCTTCGGGTGTGGATTGTTGCTTGGGAGTGTGATGTGGTGGCCATTACACAGACTTGGTTGTCTCAGTGACAGGACTGGGTACTTCAGGTGCCGGGATTCAGATGCTTCAAGGCTGGGGGCAAAAGAGGTGATGGTGTGGCACTGTTGATCAGGGACAGTGTCATGGCTGCAGAGAAGGTGGAAGACGTGGAGGGAATATCTACGGAGTCCCTGTGGGTGGAAGTTAGGAACAGCAAAGGGTCGATAACTTTGCTGGGTGTATTCTATAGGCCGCCCAATAGCGACAGGGAACTTGAGGTGCAGATAGGGAAACAGATCCTGGACAGATGTAGAAATAACAGGGTTGTCACGGTGGGAGATTTCAATTTCCCAAACATCGACTGGAATATCCCAAGGGTAAGGGGTTTGGATGGGGAAGAATTTGTTAGGTGTGTTCAGGAAGGTTTCCTGACACAGTACATGGAAAAGCCTATGAGAGGAGAGGCTGTACTTGACCTGGTGCTAGCTATTAGAACATAGAACATAGAACATTACAGCGCAGAACAGGCCCTTTGGCCTTCGATGTTGCGCCGACCAATTAAGAAAAAGCAATGACCCTCTAACCTAAACCATTCCCTTTTCATCCATAAACTTATCTACTAACCTCTTAAATGCCACCAAACTTGGGGCATCTACAACTGCAGCAGGCAGGGCATTCCATACCCTTACCACTCTCTGGGTAAAGAACCTACCTCTGACATTCATCCTATAATTACCACCCCTTAATTTAAAGCTATGTCCCCTCGTGCTAGCTTTCTCCATCCCAGGAAAAAGGTTATCACTGTCCACCCTATCTAAACCTCTAATCATCTTATATGGTTCAATAAGGTCTCCTCTTAGCTGCCTTCTTTCTAACGAAAACAACTTCAAATCCCTCAGCCTCTCTTCATAAGACCTGCCCTCCATACCAGGCAACATCCTGGTAAACCTCCTCTGTACCCTCTCCAATGCCTCCACAGCTTTCTTATAATGTGGGGACCAGAACTGCACACAATACTCCAAGTGCGGCCGCACTAGAGTTTTGTACAGTTTGCAACATGACGTTGCGGCTCCGAAATTCAATCCCCCTACCAATAAAAGCTAAGACTCCGTATGCCTTCTTAACAACCTTATCGACTTGATTGCCAACTTTCAGGGATCTATCCACATATACACCAAGATCCCTCTGTTCTTCAACACTATTAAGAGTCCTACCATTAGCCCTATACTCTACACATTTGTTATTCCTGCCAAAGTGAATTACCTCACACGTTTCCACATTAAACTCCATTTGCCACCTCTCGGCCCAGCTCTGCAACTTGTCCAAGTCTCTCTGCAAACTATAACACCCTCTTCACTATCTACCACTCCTCCGACTTTGGTGTCATCCGCAAATTTACTAATCCATCCTTCAATAACCTCATCCAGATCATTTATAAAAATTACAAACAGCAGGGGCCCCAAAACAGATCCCTGAGGTACACCACTAGTAACTGAACTCCACGATGAATAATTTCCATCAACTACCACCCTCTGTCTTCTATCTGCTAGCCAATTCCTAATCCAATTAGCTAAATCACCCTCTATCCCATACATCTGCATTTTCTGCAGAAGTCTTCCATGGGCCACCTTATCCAACGCCTTACTAAAGTCCATATATACCACATCAACCGCCTTACCCCCATCCACCTCCTTAGTCACTTTTTCAAAAAACTGAATAAGGTTAGTAAGGCACGACCTACCCTTCACAAAACCATGCTGACTATCCCCAATCAATTCATTTCTCTCTAAATAACTATAAATCCTATCCTAATAATTCTCTCCAATACTTTGCCCACAACAGAAGTAAGACTCACCGGCCTATAATTCCCCGGAAAGTCTCTCTTCCCCGTCTTGAACAATGGGACCACATTCGCTATCCTCCAGTCTTCCGGCACTATACCCGTAACCAACGACGACCTGAAGATCAGAGCCAGAGGCTCTGCAATTGCCTCTCTTGCCTCCCAGAGAATCCTAGGGTAAATCCCGTTCGGCCCAGGGGACTTATCTAACTTCAAACCCTCAAGAATATCTAGCACATCCTCCTTATCTACTTCAATACTTTCCAGTTTACAATCCTGTATCCCAGTGTTCTCCACAACTACATTTAATGAGCCAGGACAGGTGTCGGATCTCACGGTAGGTGAGCATCTTGGGAATGGAGATCATAATTCTATCTCTTTCACGATAGCAATGGAAAGAAATAGGATCAGGCAGGCTAGGAAGGTGCTTGTCTGGAGTAAGGGGAAGTATGAAAACATCAGGCAGGTAATTGGACGTATAAACTGGAAGGAAGCGTTCTTGGGGAAGAGTACAGAAGGGAAGTGGCGGATATTCAAGGAATGTTTGTCTGGGGCTTTGCAAGACAATGTTCCGAGGAGACAAGGAGGTTTTGGTAGGACACGGGAACCGTGGTGCACGAAGGTTGTGGTGAACCAAGTTAGGAAGAAAAGAAAGGTGTATAACAGGTTCAGAGAGCTAGGAGATGTTAGGGATCTGGAGGAGTATAAGGTGTGTAGAAGGGAGCTTAAAAAGGAAATTAGGAGAGCCAGAAGGGGTCATGAGAAGGCCTTGGCAGGTAAGATTAAGGAGAATCCCAAGGCCTTCTACAAATATGTGAAAAGTAAAAGGATGAGAAGAGAAGGGATAGGACTTATAAAAGGTGAAGGGGGAAAAGTCTGTGTGAATCCAGAAGAACTGGCAGAGGTGCTTAACGAATACTTTGCCTTGGTATTCACAGTGTAAAGTGATCTGGGAGGTTCTACTGCAGGTTTGAGGCAAACGGAAAAGATTGAGTATGTGGATGTTAGGAAAGAGGATGTGTTAGACCTGTTAAATTCTATCAAGATAGACAAGTCGCCGGGACCGGATGGGATGTACCCCAGGTTATTGTGGGAGGTGAGGGAAGTGGTTGCAGAGCCCCTGGCGATGATATTTGCCATGGAAACGGGAGAGGTTCTGGAAGATTGGAGGATTGCGGATGTGGTTCCTATCTTTAAGAAAGGGAACAAGGATAGTCCAGGAAATTACCGACCGGTGAGTCTGACTTCAGTGGTTTGTAAGCTGATGGAGAGGCTTCTGAGGGATAAGATTTATGAACATTTGGAGAAGTTTAGAATGATCAGAAATGGTCAGCATGGTTTTGTCAAGGGCAGGTCATGCCTTACGAGCCTAGTTGAGTTCTTCGAAAATGTGACTGAACACATTGACGAAGGAAGAGTGGTGGACGTAGTGTATATGGACTTTAGCAAGGCATTTGATAAGGTTCCCCATGCAAGGCTTTTGGAGAAGGTGAGAGGGCATGGGATCCAAGGGGCTTTGGTCTCGTGGATCCAGAACTGGCTTGCCGGCAGAAGGCAGAGAGTGGTTGTGGATGGGTCTTGTTCTGTATGGAGGTCGGTAACCAGTGGAGTGCCCCAGGGATCTGTTCTGGGACCCCTGCTGTTTGTCATTTTCATAAATGACCTGGATGAGGAAGTGGAGGGATGGGTTAGCAAGTTCTCCGACGATACAAAGATCGGTGGTGTTGTGGATGGTCTGGAGGGATGCCAAAAGTTGCAGCGGGACATAGACAGGATGCAAGACTGGACAGAGAAGTGGCAGATGGACTTCAATGCAGATAAATGTGTAGTGGTCCATTTTGGCAGGAATAATGGGATGAAGGAGTACAATATAAGGGGTAGGAGTCTTAGCTGTGTTGTAGAGCAGAAGGATCTCGGGGTCCTGGTCCATAGGACTCTTAAATCGGCCTCGCAGGTGGAGGAAGTGGTCAAGAAGGCGTACGGTGTACTGGCCTTCATTAATCGAGGAATAGAGTTTAGGAGTCAGGAGGTAATGATGCAGCTCTATAAGACCCTTGTCAGACCCCACTTGGAGTATTGTGCACAGTTCTGGTTGCCTCATTATAGAAAGGATGTAGAGGCTATTGAGAGAGTGCAAAGGAGATTTACAAGGATGCTGCCTGGATTGGGAGGCAGGCCTTATGAAGATAGGTTGAGGGAGATGGGACTCTTCTCACTGGAGAGACGTAGGTTGAGAGGCGACCTGATAGAGGTTTATAAAATGTTGAGAGGAATAGACAGGGTGGACTCTCAGAGACTATTTCCCCGAGCTGAAATGGTCACTACGAGAGGACACAGATTTAAGGTGCAGGGAAGCAAATACAGAGGGGATGTTAGGGGTAAGTTTTTCACTCAGAGGGTGGTGAGTGAATGGAATCAGCTGCCATCGGAGGTTGTTGAGGCAAACTCAGTGGGGTCTTTTAAGAGACTTCTGGATGAGTATATGGAAACGAATGGGATAGGGGGTTATAGATAGGTCTGTGGATTGGTAGATGTGATCGGCACAACTCGTGGGCCGAAGGGCCTGTTTGTGCTGTATTGTTCTATGTTCTATGATTAGGTGGTGTTACTATCAGAGGAATCTAGGCAATTTTCCCCTCTCCTATAGCCGGAACTGTAAGTGAGCAGCACCTATCTAATGAAGCTCCACTAACTGTTTAAGTAAGCCACTGTTTGGTAATCTTTTCATCCCTTTATCTTTGCTGAACCAGGAAGCAGGGTCTTGCTGTGGTGTGAGAGAGAGCTGTGCCAATCTGCTATCGGACGTCACACACTGTTTCAGACTCCAGTCTAATAAACTGTCAGATTAAATGAAAGCAAATGCCTCCCTCAAACAAAATATTCTCAGACCCAGTTTAAGAAAACTAATTATCTTAATTAAAATGAAAGTGTGAGAAGCACTGCCAATATTTATCTATCTACTATCCATTTATCTATTTATGTATCTATCTATCTCTACATCCACCCATCCATCCATCTTTCTTTCTTTCTTTCTTTCACACCCTCTCTTTTTCTGTTTTTTATTCATACATGGAAGTGTAGAGGATCAGAAGGACCTTGGGATCCGGGTCCATAGGATTCTTAAATTGGCTTTGCAGGAGGATGTGGTCAAGAAGGCGTATGGTGTACTGGCCTTCATTAATCAGTGATTGAGTTTAGGAGTCGGGAGGTAATGCTGCAACTTTATAAGACTCTTGTCAGACCCCACTTGAAGTACTGTGCGCAGTTCTGGTCGCCTCACTACAAGAAGGATGTGGAAGCTATTGAGAGGGTGCAGAGAACATTTACAAGGATGTTGCCTGGATTGGATGACATGCCTTATGAGGATAGGTTGAGGGAGCTAGCTCTTTTCTCCCTGGAGAGACGAAGGTTTATAAGATGTTGAGAAGTAGGGTGGATTCTCAGAGGCTATTTCCCAGGGTTGAAATGGTTGCTACAGGAGAACACAGGTTTAAGGTGCTTGGGAGTAGGTACGGAGATGTTAGGGGTAAGGTTTTCACTCAGAGGTAATGAGTAAGTGGAATTGGCTGCCATCGGTGGTGATAGACGTGAACTTGTTGGAGTCTTTTAAGAAACTTCTGGATGAGTACATGGGATTTAATGAGATTGAGGGTTATAGGTAGGCCTGGTAGGTATGGATATGATCAGCACAACTTGTGGGCCGAAGGGCCCGTTTGTGCTATAGTGTTCTATGTTCTATGGGACGTGGATATCATTGGCTATGCCAGCGTATATTGCCTATTTCTTATTGTCCTGAGAAGGTGGTGGCGAGGTGCCTTTTTGAACTGCCGCAGTCCATGTAGTGTGGGCACACCCACAGCGCTGTATTCGAGGGAGCTCATAGAATAGAATCCCTACAGTGCAAAAGACCCATCAACTCTGCATACTCTCACCTATCCCCATAACCCCACGTATTTACCCTGCTCATTTCCCCCCTGACACTGAAGTAGAATTTATCATGGCCAATTAACCTGGCCCAGGCATCTCTGGACTTGGGAAAGAACTGGAGCGCCCGAGGAAACTTATACAGACAGCGGGAGAATGTGCAGTCTCCACACAAACAATCATAGTGATAGTAATTCTATTTACATAGCACCCAGTATTAGTTGAACAGTATGCTTTCCAAAAGTGGGGTGGGTAGTGGGGAGGGGGTGATAAATTCAGAATCATGGCATGGTGGCACAGTGGTCACAACTGTGGCCTCAGTTGTTTGATTCCTTCCTCGGGTCTGTGTGGGGTTTGCACATCCCCCCCACCCCCACCCCCAGTATCTGTGTGGGTTTCCTCTGGGTGCTCCAGTTTCCTCCCACAGTCCAATAATCAGCAGGGTTAGGTGGATTAGTCTGATAAATTGTCCCTTAGTTTCAGGGGGACTATCTAGGTAAATGCATGGGGTTATGGAGATAGGGCCTGGGTGGGAATGTGGTCAATACAGACTTGATGGGCCAAATGGCCTCCTTCTGCACTGTAGGAATTCTATGATTCTACGATCTAAGGCTGGAATCAAACCCGGGTCCCTGGCACTGTGAGATAGCAGTGCCAACCATTGTGCCACTGAGCTGCCACTCTGAATCCTCTGCCTCCCCCTCACCTAGATTTGGGACAGCATACTGTTTAACCAAGACTGAGTACTGTGTAAATGGAATCACCACAGAAGGAGGCTATTCAGCCCATCATATAGCGCTCACTCTCTGTGAGACCAACTCATGGGAATCATGCTCCAGTATTTCCCCATAGTCCTGAGAGATTTCCCTCTTCCCATAATTATCCAGTTCTCTGATTATCAATCCCCATAACTTCCATGCTGTGCAATCAGGCACAGTTCATCCTTCCAGCAATGGGAGCAGTTTCTCCCTCTCCACTCAGTCCAGAACTTTCATGATTTTGAACACCTCTCTCAACCTTCCTTTACCCAAGGAAAAATTCCCAACTTTTCAAATGCTTCCACATAACGGAAGCTCCCCTATACCTGGAACCATTCTGGTGACTTTTCTGCACGAATGTCTTCACATCTGTCCTAAAGCATGGTGCCCATAACTGAACATAAAACTGCATTGAGATTGAACCAGTATCATATACAGGTTTAACATGGTATTTGTATATGAGTTCTGTGAGAAAAGTAAGCGAGAGAAGGTTCTGTGTGTAAACAGGACTGCGTTCTGTGTGTAAACAAGATTGGTTCCATGTGTAAATAAGACTGTGTTCTATGTGTAAATGTGACCGGGTCCTGTGTGTAAACAAGATTGGGTTCTGTATGTAAGACTGGGTTCTGTGTGTAAACGAAAGTGGGTTCTGTGTGTAAGTGAGACCAGGTTCTGTGTGTAAACGAGACCGGGTTCTGAGTGCAAATGAGACCAGGTTCTGTATGTAAACAAGACCAAGTTCTGTATGTAAATAAGACCAGATTCTGTATGTAAACAAGACTGGTTCTTTATATAAACAAGTCAGTCTTCTGCGTGTAAGACTGCATTCTGTGTGCGAATGAGATCAGGTTCTGTGTGTAAACAAGTCTGGGTTTTGTGTGTAAACAAGTCCAGGTTCTGTATGTAAGATGGGTTTTGTGTGTAAACGAGACCAGGTTCTGTGTGTAACCGAGACTGGGTTCTATGTGTAAACGAGAGTGAGATTCTGTGTGCAAACAAATCTGGATTCTGTGTGCAAACAAGACCTGGTTCTGTGTGTAAACGAAACCGGGTTCTGTTTGTAAACAAGACCAGATTCTGTGCATAAACAAGACCGGATTCTGTGTGTAAACAAGTCCGGGTTCTGTATGTAAATGAGACTGGGTTTTGTATGTAAATGAGACAGGATTCTTTGTGTAAGTGAGACTGGGATCTGTGTGTAAACGAGACTGGGATTCTGTGTGTAAATAAGACCTGGCTCTATGTGTAAACGAGACTGGGTTCTGTGTGTAAATGAGTCCGAGTTCTATGTGTAAACAAGACCTAGTTTTGTGTGTAAACGAGACTGGGTTCTGTGTGCAAATGAGACCAGGTTCTGTGTGTGTAAATGACACCAAGTTCTGTGTGTAAACAAGACTGGGTCTTGCATGTCAGGGAGATCTCTTTCTGTGTGTAAACAAAACTGGGTTCTGTATGTAAAAGAGACCAAGTTCTGTGTTTAAACAAGACCAGGTTCTGTGTATAAACAGACTGGGTTCTGTGTGTGTAAATGAAACCGGGTTCAGTGTATAAACAAAACTGAGTTTAGTGTGTAAGTGAGATTGGGTTCTGTTTGTAAACAAGACTGGGTTTTGTGTATAAATGAAACCAGGTTCTGTGTGTAAATGAGATCGGGTCTTGCGTGTCAGTGAGTCTGGGTTCTGTGTATAAACAAAGCCAGGTCCTATGTGTCAGTGAAACTGGGATCTGTGTGTAAAGGAAACTGGGTCCTGCATGTCAATGAGACAAGGTCCTGTCTATTAGCAGGATTGGTTTGCATGTGAGCGAGACCAGGTTCTGTGTATAAACAAGACCGGGTTCTACGCGTAAGTGAGATCAGGTCCAGTGTGTCAGCGAGACTGGGTCCTGCATGTAAATGAGAGCAGATTCTGTGTGTAAATGAGACCAGGTCCTATGTGTATGTATCCAGGTTCTGTGGGTAAATGAAATTGGGTCCTGCATGTATGCAAGACTGGGTTCTGTGTGTAAACGAGACTAATCCTGTGTGTGTGCGAGACTGGGTTCTGTGTGTAAAGTACTCACCTCGCAGATGTTTATTCAATCAGCTCCAGGACTTGTCTCATTTATAGAATGTATGAAACTACTTTATGAAGCACAGTGAAATGTTAATGATGTTTGACATTAAAACTACCCTCATCCCTTTGCCCAACACATGAATGAATGGAAAGTTCCACATTCCCATACAAAACAGAGACTGAGTTACAGTGAAAGGGAATGAATAGCAATTTATCCAACAACACTGCAAACTGCACTTAATCTTTGTACACAGCAAGGTCCCACAGAGCAGATGAAACACATGTTCTATCTACGCTGTTTGTGAGTGTGCATGAGATTACAGAGGTTACCACATTCGATTCCTGGCTTGGATCGTTGTCTGTGTGGAGTTTACACATTCTCCCAGTGTCTGCAGGGGTTTCCTCCAGGTGCTCAGGTTTCCTCCCATACTCCAAAGATGTGCAGGTTAGGTGGATTGGCCATGCTAAATTGCCCCTAGTGTCAGGCGGACTAGCATGGGGTTGTGGGGATAAGGCCTGGGTGGGATTGTGGTGAGTACAGATTCGATGGGATGAGTGGCCTCTTTCTGCACTGTAGGGATTGTATAAGTGGCAACAAATGAACCATGCTCTTTGACTGCTGCATGGAGATCATTCATGGCCTCCCTGAACCATTTTAACAAATGGCCAACTGAGTGATGGCCACAAATTTGCTGCTTGAAGTTCTGAACAGGTGCACTCATCATAGAACTTCCCCTTTGATCTTTGGTTCAGTCCCAGAATTCACTGCGAAAAGGACTGTCACCATCCCCACTTCTCCAGGGTCTAAGACAGAGCAATTCTTACACTCTTATTGAAGGGACTTGCTTTTTTAATTTGTGGGGACATGGGCTTTGCTGGCTGGGCTAGCATTTATTACCTATCCTAGTTGCCTGAGTGCAGTTGAGAGTCAACCACATTGCTACGGCTCTGGGGTCACATGTAGAGCAGATTTCCTTCTCTAAAGGACATCAGTGAACCAGATGGGTTTTTCCGACAATTGACAATGGTTTCATGATCATCAGTAGATTCTTAATTCCAGATTTTTTTTATTGAATTCAAATTCCACCATCTGTCGTGGTGAGATTTGAACCCAGTTCCCCAGATCATGACTTGAGTCTCTGGATTAATAGCCTAGTGATAATACCACTATGCCATTGTGTTAAGATCTAAAAAGTGAAGGAAAATGGATGGAAGGTGAAATGATACGTCTCTGGAGATGTGAACACAGCAAGGATGACACGGTGGTGCAGTAGTTAGTACTGCTGTTTCACAACGCCAGGGTTCGATTCCCGGCTCGGGTCACAGTCTGTGCAGAGTCGCATGTTCTCCCCGTATCTGTGTGGGTTTTCTCCAGATGCACCAGTTTCCTCCCACAGTCTGAAAGATGTGTGGGTTAGATTGATTGGCCATGCTAAATTGATCACAGGATTAGCAGGGTAAATATGTGGGGTTATAGGGATAGGTCTGGGTGGGATGTTGGTTGGTGCAGATGCCAAATGGCCTCCTTCTGCAACGTATGGATTCCACTCCAAACAGCCTGCCTCACGAGTTCCGTTATTTTCTGGTGACCATGTCCTGGGCTGACGGTTGTGATACCATATTAGCTCTCAAAGACTTTCGCTTAACAACGAAAGTGGACAGCCCTCAGGAGAACAGTTTGGTTGCTCTGCTTTCAGGAGCTCACCCACTCCACCCCTTTCACTCCCTCACCTTTCCCCTTAGCCTCTGGTAATAATCCCATAGAATTCCTACAGTGCAGAAGGAGGCCATTCGACCCATCGGGTCTACGCTGACAAAAAACCCCCATCTCTGCCCTGTTGCCATTACCCTACACATTTACCTGTTAATCCCGCTGACACTAGAATCAATTCAACCTAACCCACACATCTTTAAACTGTGGGAAGAAACCCACTCAGACAGGGGGGGAACATGCAGACTCTGCACAGACAGCGACCCAAGCCGGGAATTGAACCCGGGAGCCTGGCACCGTGAGGCAGCAGTGCTAACCATTGTGCCACCATGCCACCCAGGTTTTAGGTTCAAATAAAGTGTGTGCAGGCTGCTTTGCTGAAGATTGCTCAAAGGCCAAGGTCCTTGTACAAGTGATAGGATGTCGCTTCCAAAATAGCACTGAAAATAGTTGTTGATTTTATTACAAGAGTTTGGCAGCGTCAAGGCTCCATTGCAGGGTTATTATTCCAGTCAGGACTCATCTGATAATTGTACAAGTCCCAGTTTGGCAGACTGAAAAGGTGAATTCAGGTTTAATAAAGCTGGCAGTAGCTCATTTATTGCTGCCAGTTTGCTATAGCCCTTTTAGCAAAGTTATGGGGAGGAATGTTGAGGGAGCTGGATGAATCGGGGTGAAAGGAGATTGTTGTACAATGTGACATTAGCAGGACACAATGGTTAGCACTGCTATTTCACAGCACTAGGGACCCGGGTTCGATTCCTGGCTTGGGTCACTATCTATGTGGTGTTTGCACATTCTCCCCGTGTCTGCATGGATTTCCTTCCGGTGCTCCAGTTTCCTCCCATGGTCCAAAAGAAGTGATGATTAGGTGCTAAATTCTCCCTTAGTGTACATGAACAGGAGTGTGGCGACTAGGAGATTTTCAAAGTTACTTTATTGCAGTATTAATGTAAGCCTGCTCATCACACTAATAAATAAACTTTTCTAAACTTTTAAAAAGCTGCCAGTTTAGTATAACCAATAAACAAAGGACAGCAGATAACTTCGGAGCGACAAGGTAGCACAATGCTTAGCATTGCTGCCTCACAGTGCCAGGGACCCAGGTTCCGTGACTTGCACATTCTCCCTGTGTCTGCATGGGCACCCTCCCACAGCTAAGGGATTTACACACAAATTTCATTGCAGTGTCAATGTGAGCCCTACTTGTGAAACTAATATAAAAAAATTTTTTTGCAATCCTTTTTGCAAAGTAATGGGAGGAATATTAATGGAGCTGGACGAATGGGACAAGAGGTGATTCCAGGGGGCACAAACATTGATATGTGCTAATTGAGGCTGAATGGTCTCTTTTGGTACTATCTGCACAGTATAAGGAGAAAGGAGTTGAATTACCACACAGATTCCTCACTAGGTTTCATTCTAGCTAGGAAAAATCATATAACCATTTGGCAAAACATCAAGTATCACAGACTAATGATCCCGATTCTCTTAACATTCTTGGCTTGGTGTGCATGCTGAACATACAGGAATTTCCCCAGTACGTGGTCACACACTTAAGCATGAGACAGCGATTCCAAGTATTTCTTGTATTTACCCAGTGTGATAGTCAAGGATATGTCGTCATCAGGTCATGGATGCATGTGCAGATTAGGCAAATGACTTCTCTGATTCACGTGGATTTGATCACTGGATATTTGAAGCAACAAGCCCATTCGATCGTCATCCTGGTGCTCACTACTCACACTCCGGTAATGCCTTCATTCTGTAAGCCTTATCTTCGTCTTCAAATTCCCCCCGTGATATTGTTCCCTCCCGATTTGATTTGATTTATTAAGGTATTAAAATTAAAAGTTTATTTGTTCATCACAAGTAGGCTTACATTAACACTGCATGAGATTACAGCAAAATTCCCATAGTCAACACACTCCGGAGCCTGTTCAGCTCAATGCACTTAGCCAATGCACTGTCTTTCAGACAGTGGGAGGAAACTGGAGTGTCTGGAGGAAATCCACGCAGACATGGGGAGAACGTGCACGCTACTCACAGACAGCGATCCAAGCCGGGAATTGAACCCAGCTCCTTGGCTCTGTGAGGCAGCAGTGCTAACCATTACGCCAATGTGCCACCCCTTAATATTGTATACAGCGAAAAGCATTCTTTCTTGCACAGTTTACAGACAAAGCATACCGTTCATAAGGAAGGAAAGGAGAGAGTGCAGAATTTAGTGTAATAATCATATCTAGGGTATAGAGAAAGATCAACTTAGTGCGAAGTGGGTCCATTCAAAAGTCTGATGGTAGCAGGAAAGAAGCTGTTCTTCAGTCGGTTGGTGCGTGAACTCAGATTTTTGTAATCATTTTTCCAACGTGAGAAGGTGGAAGAGAGAATTTCTAGGGTGTGTGGGGTCCTTGATTACACCGGCTGCTTTTCCGAGCAGTGGGAGGTGTAGACAGAGTCAATGGATGGGAGGCTGGTTTGAATGATGGACTGGACTACATTCATGGTCCTTTGTAGTTTCTCTTAACTTCATCCAACCTCACCAATGCTCAATTCTTCAGGAACAGATTGACAAACTTACCTTGGTTGGCCATCTTTGATTTCAATTTGGAAGTGGATGGAATCTACACAGTGTACTCTTAATCTAACATTGGATTCTTCAGATTCCCAAGGCACATTTTAAGAGGCATCTATTGCCCAAACAGGGCAAGTGTTGCAGACACCTATTGATAGGCCCCTTTCAAAATGGCGCAGGTCACACTGCCAGGGTGGACAAGTCTTCCAACCCATTTTCACTAGATACCAACCAAATAACAGTAAAATACTGTGGATACTGTAATCTAAAACAGAAACAGAAAATGCTCAAGAAACCCAACAAATCTGACAACATATGTGGAGAAGGAATAGAGCCAACATTTCGAGTCAGGATGACCCTTTGCCAGAGCTAAAGACAAAGAAACTAGGACAAATTTGAGCATGAGGAGGGGTGGCAGAGGGACCTGTAATTGGAGAAAGTGTAAATGGCCATAATAAAGGTGAAGAAAAGTGCAACAAATGTCCATTAAGAGATCGGAATGTGTGAGTGACACAACAAAGGTGTCCAGAATGTCAAAGGGCAATTGATGAATGTGGCAATTGGCACTATAGGTGTGGGGAGGGCCTGGATGGGGAAGGGTGGGTGTGGTGATAGTATGGTAGAGGTTAGGTTGGAACGCAAGATGAGGACTGAAATTCTCCCTCAGTCTATCCGAACAGGCACCAGAGTGTGGCGACTGGAGGATTTTCACAGTAACTTCATTACATTGTTAATGTACACTTACTTGTGACACTAATAAATAAACTTAAATAGAATTGAGCGTTGTGTTTTATGTAATAGACAAGAGGGGAATTGGAGGAAAACGCAGAGAAGTGTTTGCAAATAGAGAAAGAAAGCAAAAGATTAGCAAAAGAGTTGCCAGTTTGAATTCAAAAGAAGTGGCGTAAATGGTGATTAAACAAAGAAGGAAATGAGTCATTTTTTTCCTTATGACTACTGTCAAAAAGTAAACTTGGCACATAATAACTGAAAGTGACAATGCAAGTGGAGAAGGTAGTCACGAAGGCATACAGCATACTTGCCTTCATCAGCTGGGGTACTGAGTTTAAAAATTGGCAAGTTACATTGCAGCTTTTATAGGATCTTAGTTAGGTCGCACTTGGAATATCATTTCAAACATTATGCAAGTTCAAAGATATCCCAATGCAGTCTGCAGTATAGCGCACATGAAACAATAATTTTCACTGTGTATTAATACATGTGACAATAATGAATCAAATCAAATTAAATAACACGAGAGCTGCCAATTCCAAACACTTCAGCACAAAAATTAGCAGGACAATGGAAAAGGAGATTTCTTTTGTTATTCATTTGTGGTACATTGGCATTGCTGGTTTCATTATCATCAGTCGATTCTTAACTGTAGATTTTTTTGATTGAATTTAAATTCCACATTGTTTACTGAAAAACCCATCTGGGTCACTAATGGGAAGGAAATCTGCTGTCCTTACCTGGTCTGGCTCACCTGTGACTCCAGAGCCAAGCAATGTGGTTGTCTCTTAACTGCCCTCGGGCTACTAAGAATGGGCAATAAATGCTGGCCCAGCCAGCGACACTCATATCCCACGAATGAATAACATAAAGATTTATTTGTATGTTCTTTTAGGTTTTGTACTTAAGCATTTGGAGTTGGCGGCTTCTATGCCAGAGGTGAGACTGCTATTTACTTGACATGAAAGATTTGCTATTGTCACTGACTGTAATTTCTGGTTTCAAAGCTCCCTCTTGATCATGCCAAAGCCTTCATTACTATTAGTAACGGATAGTGCCAAGAATCATATAAATGCATATTGCAAAATCCCTGTCGCCTGGGAATATGTTAATGGACGAAGTTCAGCTGGATAACTGGATAACAGCTCTGCGAAAGAAGCAGTTCCCTGAGCCCGGTCTAACAGGCTCGAATGCATCTGTGCCATCTCCCTCCCAGATGGCAGTGGCTGGGCAAACAGTCTGTGGCTGGAATAGGTGGGATCTCCAGTAGTGCCAAGAGATCTCCGCAGACAGCATTTGTGATAAACGTCCTTTATTAGAACATAGAACATAGAACATTACAGCAAAGTACAGGCCCTTCGGCCCTCGATGTTGCGCCGGCCAGTGAACCCTCTAACCTAAACTATTCCAATATCATCCATATGCCTATCCACCGAACATTTGAATGCCCCCAAAGCAGGCGAGTCCACAACTGCTGCAGGCAGGGCATTCCACGCCCTCACCACCCTTTGTGTGAAGAACCTGCCTCTGACATCCGTCCTATAACTACCACCTCTTAATTTAAAGTTATGTCCCCTCATGTTGGTCATCACCATCCGAGGAAAAAGGCTCTCACTATCCACCCTATCCAATCCTTTGATCATCTTATACACCTCAATTAGGTCACCGCGTAACCTTCTTCTCTCTAATGAAAATAACCTCAGGTCCCTCAGCCTTTCCTCATATGGCTGGTAGCTGGATGCTGATGGTGTACTGGGCAGTCCTGACTACCCGCTGCAAAGCTTTCAAGTTAGAAATGGAGCAACTGCACAACAGCAACTGACAAACTGTCAAAGTTTGAGAGATGTTTGGGCGGGGTGGGGAGGAACAGGTTGACTCTCCTCAGGATGTATAAGTTCTGCTGAGCCTTCTTCACGCGGGAGGAGGAATTGAAGGATCCTGAGAACAAAGAACAAAGAACAACACAGCACAGGAAACAGGCCTTTCAGCCCCACAAGCCCGCACTGCCATTTTAACATTGTGAGTGCTCTCTTCTACCTATGAACTTTATCTATGCCTATTGGACTCCACAATAAAGGTGTGCAAATTTAGAAAATTATAACCAGATTGAGGGAAGTCTAATTTAGGAATGATTTATTAACACCAGTCAGCCTAAGAGCACATTTTTGGGGTGTGGGAGGAAACCAGAGCACCTGGAGAAAACCCACACAATCACGAGGAGAATGTGCAAACTCCCACAGATACTGGCCCAAATCCATGTATCTGCACAGCAAACAATGATAGTCACTGAGCTGTCGTGTTACCCGTCAGCTGATCCAGTTTAAGTGTATACTCACAATGTGAAGCACTAGGCAATTCTCGAAGCTACATCCAAGAGCACGACCCACTGCGTGTATGCCCCTTGTTGGACAACAAGGTGGACCAAATCACCTGTGAATGTAAAAAAAGACATTAATAAACATACACAGCTTATACAGACATTCACGGAAGATTCCCAGAAGCTCAAATGTAAGACAGATGAGCCATAAAATATGTTGGCTGGTCCATAGGAACCCAGTGATTCCCAGAAACGTCCTGAGGCTCTTAATTCTTATTTAGAACAATCTTTTGTATCCCTCCATCTCTAGTCCACTCATGTGTCTATCTAGGTAAGCCTTAAACAACTCTAAGCCTTAAACTCAGTGCCTCCCTCACCACCTCACTTGGCAGGGCAATCCAGGCTCTCATAACCCTCTGTTTGAAAAATCTCCCTCTAACATCCCCCTAAGCTTGTGGCCCCTTGTAATTTTCATATCCAACCTGGGAAAAAGCTTACTACTGTTCACTCTATCTATACCCTCCATAATCTTATACACCTCTATTAGATCTTCCCGCATTCTCCGTCTTTCTAGGGAGAACAGCTCCAATTTGTGCAGCCCTCTGTGATGTGGACATCCTGGAATTAGAAGGTGCAGACCCTTTCCACCTCTATGATGTAAATCATCAAATCCCTGCAGTGCAGTAGGAGGCCATTGAGTCTGCAATGGCCACAATCCTCCCAGGCCTATTTCCTTCTGACACTAAGAGGCAATTTAGTACAGCCAATCCACCTAACCCGCACATCTTTGGACTGTGGGAGGAAGTCGGAGCACCCGGAGAAAACTCACGCAGATATAAGGAGAATATGCAGACTCTGCAGACAGTGATCCAATCTGGGAATTGAACCTGGGTCCCTGACACTGTGAGGTAGCAGTGCTAATCACTGTGCCACCATGCTGCCCCGAATGAGCATGTATGCGCTGCCTCTGGACTTCTGGGCATCCACAATGAGGCCCTTTCTTTCCCTTTGTATCTTGGGGGCCTCCCTTTTTGCCATATTTGTGCACTGTACAATGGCAATGAATTGAATTGATTTGGATATTGAAACAAATCTTGTTTGGAATTCAAGGTTCTGATGTCCTTGACTTTCATGTGGATAATAAATTTAATTTGATAACTTCCGAGTTCCACACCAGCCCTCAGCTCTCACTGTATCTCTTGTTAAAAAAAAAATCACGGCTGCGAGATGCTTAATAAAAGTCTCTTTATGACGTACTTTGTAGAGATCTGGGGCCTGGTAAGTTCAATGTCAATATGTTTAATTCGTGAAGACTATATAACTGCTTAAAAAAAAAGCATTTCCTGACCTCCAAGCTCACCCTGTTGTGTATGTTGTTTTAAAGGGTGGAGACTTGTGTTCTGTGCCTGGCGACTAGGGACTCTGCAGCCTGAGTGAACATTTTCCAATCTCCTGTCACCTTAACAGCGACAGAAAGGCCTTCAAAGAACAAAGAACAGCACAGCACAGGAAACAGGCCCTTCGGCCCTACAAGCCCGCGCCACCCGTTTTAATACTCAGTGAGTGCCTCATTCCCATCCTTCTTCTACCTATGGCTTTTGTCTACATCTCATGGACTCCACAATATTAACTCCTCAATAAAGGGGTGCAAATTTAGGGAATTATATGTGCGCCAGATTAAGGGAGATCCAATTTAGGGACAATTCAGTCCAGCAAATTGGACAAAGCCTTGGATTTATTAACAGAACACATCGGAGCTAAAATCAAACATCCAGGGCCTTCACGCCTTTTTCCCTCAGACGAGATCACATGGCAATGCAGCCTCAATATTAATTTTGTCTCCTCCATACCTCCCTCTAGCTCTTCCAGCCTCATTTCCCTCCAAGAACTCTGTGCTCTGCTAATTCTAATCCTTCCAGCTTGAGAACTCTTCATCTTACCCATACCACACGTCATTAAGTCACAGAGCTTTGCAGCACAGAAAGAGACCCCTTGGCCCACTGTGTCTATGCTAGCCATTTCTAAAATTTCCAGCCATTGTGCTAATTCTAATCTTATCTGCTTGAGAACTCTTTGGGGTGGGATTTTCCATCCCACACTTGCCTGATAACCGAGAATTCCTGTCCCATTTCAATGGACTTTTACATGGTTCATTCCTCCTCCCTCCCCCTCTTCTGCCTACAGGCGGGATGGGAGAATTTCGGTTTTTGTCTTCCAGCTTTTCCCATGCTCCATGTCATGAAGTTGTAGAACTTTACAGCGCAGGAAAAGACCCTTCAGCCCATCATGTAGGTGCTAGCCATTTTGCACTTATTGATTCTAATCCCATTGTTCAGCACTTGATCCATAGCTAAGTAGTTTAAAGTTTTTAAAGATTATTTGTTCGTGTCACAAGTATGCTTACATTAACACTGCAATGAAGTCACTATGAAAATCCCTTAGTCTCCATATTCCGCCTCCTGTTCAGGCACACTGAGAGAGAATTTAGCATGGCTGAAGTCAGGGACCTTGGTTCGATTCCCGGCTTGGATCACTGCCTGTGCAGAGTCTGCACATTCTCTCCGTATCTGTGTGGGTTTTCTCTGGGTACTCATATTTTGTCCCACAAACGAGCTGGTTAGGTGCATTGACCATGCTAAATTCTCCCTCGGTGTCGCGACTCAGGGAATTTCACAAGAACTTCATTGCAGTGTTAATGTAAGCCTACTTGTGATGCTAACAAATAAGCTTAAACTTAGTCCTCCTGACTAATATCTGGAGGCTTGTGGCAAAATCGGGAGAGCTGTCTCACAGCCGGGTTGAGGAAGAAACTTGACATAGCCATACTTATGGAATCATACCTTTGTTACGATTCCAGCCGATGTTATCACTGCGCATTTAGGTTCCAGAGTGGAGCCCCATTGTAACGTTTTTGTTTTTTAATTTTTTTATTCTGTGAGGGCGGCACAGTGATCAGGACTACTGCTTCACAGTGGCAGGGATCCGGGTTTGGTTTCTGGTTTGGATGACTATGTGGAGTTTGAACATTCTCCCCATGTCTGTGTAGGTTTCCTCCAGGGGGTTTCATTTTCCTCCCACAGTCTGAAAGACGTGCTGGTTAGGGTGTATTGGCTATGCTAAGATCTCTCTTAGTATATCCGAACAGGCGCTGGAGTGTGGTGACTAGCAGATTTCACATTAACTTTTATTCAAAAAGCAAATGTTAGCCAGCTTCATAGATGTACACAGCTTTCTAATGATTACACAAGTTATAATTTATCTTGTACTCTAGTGTTCTCGGTAAGTATACAGTCCACATAAACCAACAGGCTATCTGTGGTCAGACACACTACACTCAGAACAAGTAACAGAAGCCACCTGATAAAACTTTTGTGGATTTCTCATCAAGTCCCTCCTAGATACTTGTCACATTGTGAGCCAGCAGGCTTCAGTGGAACTCCGACTTCCACATGAGGACTTCCACATCACTCTCTAAGAATAAGCTTGGAATCTTCTCCCAAACAATGCTTTCTCCCAGAATCCTTCACCGAGGCCATTTTCAAACACTCCTTTCATTATTCCTTTGCCCTGGAACACATTCAAACTTCAGGTATTCAGTTGTGCCAACTTAACACTCAGCTTCACAGGCTGCATTGAGGTGTCACCAACTCTTGGACCACTTTGGATGGCTGACTCTTGCCAGCCAACTCCAAGTCTGTACCTCGTAGTCCTGACTTTTACTCGGAGCCATTCTCACTGCTCCTGACTTCCCCAAAGCCTGTCTACTATCTACAAGGCACAAGTCAGGAATCATAGAATCCTACAGTGCAGAAGGAGGCCATTCAACCCATCAAGACTGCACCAATCTCAATCCTACCCAGGCCCTATCCTGACATCCCATGCATTCACCCTAATTAGTCCCTCTGACACTGAGGGGAAATTTTAACACAGCCAATCAACCGAACCTGTACATCTTTGGTGTGTGGGAGAAAACCGGAGTACCCAGAGGAAAGCTTTGCAAAGACAGGGAGAATGTGCAAACTCCTCACAGACAGTGACCCGAGGCAGGAATTGAACCTGGATCCCTGGTGCGGTGAGACAGCAGTGCTAAACACTGTGCTACGTTGCAGCCCAATGTATTAGAATACTCTCCACTTGCCTCAATGGATGCAACTCCAACAACATGCAAGATGCTCGACACCGTCTGGGGAAAAGTAATCTGCTTGACTGGCAACACATCCACAAACATCCACTCCTTCCACCACTTATGCTCAGTAGCAGCAGTGTGTACTATCTACTAGATGGACTGCAACAATTCACCAAAGATCCTTAGACATCACCTTCCAAATCCATGATGACAAGGTTCCTCAGACGGATCTCTCCAAACCCATGACAACACCCAAGGATGGCATGCTGGCACAATGGTTAGCACTGCCGTCTCACAGTGCCAGGAACCCGGGTTCAGTTCCGGCCTCGGGTAACTGTCTGTGTGGAGTTTGCATGTTCTCCCTGCCTCTGCATGAGTTTCCTCCGGGGGCTCCCATTTCCTCCCACAGTTCAAAGGTGTTGTGGGTTAGGTGGATTGGCCATGATAAATTGCTGCCTGGTATGGAAGGTCTTAGATATGAGGAGAGATTGGGCAAATTGGGGCTGTTCTCCCTGGAAAGACGAAGAATGAGGGAAGATCTAATCGAGATGAATAAGGTTATGAAGGGTATAAATAGAGTGAACATTGGGAAACTTTTTCCCAGGTTGGATATGAAAATCACGAGGGACCACGGACTTAGGGTTAGAGGGGCAAGGTATAATTCAGCTGTTAGAGGGAGGTTTTTCACATAAAGAGTTGTGGGAGCCTGGAATGCACTCCCAAGTAGGGTGATGGAGGCACTCACACTAGAGTTGTTTAAGGATTACCTAGATAGGCACATGAGTGGACTAGAGATGACGGATACAAAAGATTGTTCTAATTAAGGATCAAGAACCTCAGGACATTCCTGGAAATCACTAGATTCCTATGGGCTGTCCAATGTACTTTATGGTTCACCTGTCTTTTGTTTGAGCTCCTGGGGATCTTCCGTGAATGTCTGTATAAGCTGTGTATGTTTATTGATGTCTTTTTTGTACATCCACAGATGATTTGGTCCATCTTGTTGGCCAACAAGGGGCATACACACAGTGGTTCATGTGAGGGCTGCTCTTGGATGTTGCTTTGAGAGTTGCCTAGTGCTTCATGTCATTAGTGTATGCTTAAACTAGACCAATTGACAGGCAACATGACTGCTCAGTGACTATCACTATTTGCTGTGCAGAAACATGGACCTGGTCAGACCTCTGACTTGGGTTGGTATCTGTGGGAGTTTGCATACTCTCCCTGTGCTGATGTAGGTTTTCTCCAGGTACTCCTATTTCCTCCCACACCCCAAAAACGTGCTTTTAGGCTGATTGGTGTTAATAAATTGTCCCTAAATTGGATCTCCCTTAATCTGGTGCTATGAGGCAGCAGTGCCACCATATTGCCTCGTAATACACCTGAGCGAGATGGAGATTCAGTAGGTAGCAAATTAATTTCATGTAAAAATTTCTGGTAATATAGATTATAAAGTTCTGACAACCTTCAAGTCAGTCAGGCTGCGTTGTTGAACAGGGAACTGCCTAACAATGATAGTTATAGTAGTCACTTGATAGTGTCTTAGTTGTGTCGCACTTGGAATGTAGCATTCATTTCTGGCTGCTACACTAACAGAAGAATTTGGTGGCTTTGGAGAGGGTAGAGAAAAGATTTGCCAGGATGTTGTCTGGTACAGAGAGCATTAGCTATGAGGAGAGGGTGGAGAAACTCAGTTTGTTCTCACTGGAATGACAGATGTTGTGGGTTGACCTGATAGAAGTCCACAAGATTATGAAGGGCATGGCATTGATAGTCAGAAGCTTTTTCCCAGGGTGAAAGAGTCAATTATGAGGTGAGGGGGGGGGGCACAGGTTTAAGGTGTGAGGGGCAAGGTTTAAAGAAGATGTATGAGGCAGGTTTTATTTACAGAAAGGGTAATGAAACTCACTCCTGGGGGGAGGGGGGAGATCGTGGAAGAAAATATGATAGTGACTTTTAAGGGGCATCTTGACAAATATATGAATAGGATGGGAATAGAAGGATATGGTCCCCAGAAGGATAGAGGGCTTTAGTTAATGGTTGGTGCAGGCTTGGAGGGCCCAAGGGTCTGTTCCCGTGCTGAAATTTTCTTTGATCTTTTTATCTGTCAATTAATCGAACGTAGCTGGTTGAATTGGTGTTAATTGCTGTGGCAAGAAGCTAAACTTGGGTGGTGTCACATCAGAGCATGTAAGAGGCAGCTTTTCAATCAGCATAGTCACTAAAGGGTGTATGGTTAGGAGATTACTACTGAATGGCATGTAGACTGAGTGAGCAGCAAGTTAGGTTCACTTGGGAATTCGGGGAAAGTGGTGATTTATTGCAAATAATAAGAATTAGTCAGATTTATCATTTCCGACAGATACAATTTTTGTTGGCAGGGGATTGCAAAGTTTGATTTGATTTGATTTATTATTATCACATGTATTAATATATAGTGAAAAGTATTGTTCTTGCACACTACACAGAAAGCATACTGTTCATAGAGAAAGAATGGAGACGGTGCAGAATGTAGTGTTGTAGTCATAGCTAGGGTGTAGAGAAAGATCAATTTAATGCAAGGTTGGTCCATTCAAAAGTCTGATGGTAGCAGGGAAGAGGTGTTCTTGGTTGGCACGTGATCTCAGAGTTTTGTATCTTTTTCCGATGGAAGAAGGTGGAAGAGAGAATGTCTGGTATCTGTGGGATCTTTGATTGTGCTGGCTGTTTTCCCAAGGCAGTGGGGAATGTAAACAGAATCAATGGATGGGAGGCTGGTTTGTGAGATGGATTGGGCTGCATTTTGTAGTTTCTTGGGGTCTTGGGCAGAGCAGGAGGTGTAACAAGCTGTGATACAACCAGAAAGAACGCTTTCTGTGGTGCTTTATATTTGACTCACATGGTTGGGAAAGTCTCATTATCCAAGACCATCTATGGGAGGTTACTGTTTGTAAATTGGCAGTCATTTTTTCTTACATTATAACAATGATTATAGTTCAAAGTGAGGTGCAGTTACCTCATTGGCAGGAAAGTGGTTAGGTCTATCCTAAACTTGTAAACGATACTATAGAAATATAGATGTCTTTTGGGAAAGGCGATAGGCTACCTCAGCCTAAATGTGACTATAATGTCACACTGATGTTATTCCCACAGCATTTGAGGGAGACTTCCAGAAGCTTCATCCAGCAATGAACAAGTGAGTAAATCATAGAATCCTGTAGTGCAGAATGAGACCATTCTGTCCATCGAACCTGCACCAACCACAATCCCACCCAGATTCTATGCCTATAACCCCACGTTTTTACTCCGCTAGTCCCTCTAACCAAAGCATCCCAGGATACTAAAGGGCGGTTAGTATGTACCTAATCCACACATCTTTAGACTGTAGGAGGAAACTGGAAACTCCCACCTAATCTCATTTACCAGCATTTGGCCCGTAGCCCTGAATGTTATGGTGTGCCAAGTGCTCATCCAGATACTTTTTAAAGGATGTGAGGTATCCCGCCTCTCAGGCAGCGCAATCCAGATCGTCACCATCCTCTGGGTAAAAACTTTTTTCTCACATCCAATCTGAACCTCCTGCCCCTCACTTTGAACTAATCATAGAATCCCTACAGTGCATGGAGGATATTTGACTCATCAAGTCTGCTGCACCGACATAATCCCACAAGCCCCTATCTGCGTAGCCCCACATATTTGCCCTAACTATTCCCCCGACACTAAGAGTCAATTTAACATGGACAACCCACTTAACCCACACATCTTTGGGCTGTGGGAGGAAAACAGGAGCATCAAGAGGAATCCACAGTGAGAACATGCAGACTGCATACGGACAGTGACCCAACCCAGGAATCGAACTCAGGTCCCTGAAGCTGTGAGGCAGCAGTGCTAACCACTGTGCCACCGTGCCAAATGGTGCCTGTGAGTTAACTGACAATCTGATGTCTATTTCCATTCATCTCTGGCCTTGTCTTTGAGACAGTGGGCTTGGCCTTTGAAGGAGATTCTGGGGAGGCAGGAGAACAGGGGAGGAAACCACCACCTTGCTGGGTAACACCAAGTGTTGCAATGCTCCCCTTCTTTCCTGAGGCCAGAAGCAGTGGCAGCATGCACTCGCTCTGGCCTGTCGCAATGGGGACAGACAGCAGTTAAAAATAAAAGCACTAATTGACAGCACACCAAGAGCAATAACTGTGTGGAATTGGATTTTGACTTTCTGCAGAGAGTTCATTTGTCCTGGGGCAGATGTCTGCATCATGAGATAAACAGAAGGCTTGAGGTCAAGGAGAGGATAATGTGATGGTTGGGATTTACATGAGCCAGTGCCTGTGCTGGGCTGAGCGTGAGTGCTTAATTAAAATGTTGTCTATTGGATGCTGTTGGATTTATCTTTCTTGCTGCAATTTCTCCAGAATGGTTCCAAACCTCTTCTCAGAGTAGAATTAGGCAGGGCGTCAGAGACCCGGGTTCGATCCCAGCTGTCCGGGTGGAGTCTGCACATTCTCCCCATGTCTGCATGGGTTTCCTCCAGGCGCTCTGTTTCCTCCCATGATCCAAAACACATGGCTGGTTAGGTGCACTGACCATGCTAAATTCTCCGTCAGTGTACCCGAACAGATGCTGGAGTGTGGTGACTAGGAATGGGCAATAAATGTGTTGCCAGCCAGTGACACCCACAAACAAATAAAAATAATGTAACCTGTTCTCTGGCAGTGCTGCAGGAAGAAACTATCCCAAAATCGTTCGAAGAACTTTACATCCAGTCTACTCCCTTACCCTCATTTTCCAACTCTTTCCTCATCTCTATTCTTTAAAATATCATATCTTTCCATATTTCATCTTGCTATCACTATTTATTTAAAACACTCTTTATTTCCCTAGCGCCTGGAGTTCCCTGCCAACTCTCCGGATGGCACATGCCAACTGTTTGCCATCTTAAAATTTCTCAGCCATAGCACAGAAAGAAGTCAGTCTGTGTCAACTCCTCCAAACAGATATCCCACTCACCCACTCTATTCCCTTCTCCCTATGATAGCTCCCTCAGGTACTTACCCGTTCACAATTCTTTCACAGTCTGAGGAGATAGAATAAACTGATTAGGACAGAGATGAGGAGAAAATTTCTTCACCCAGAGAGGGGCAGCCTTTGGAATTCGCTACCACAGAAAGTAATTGAGGCCAAAACATTGTAGGTTTTCAAGAAGCTATTAGACATAGCACTGGAGCAAAAGGAATCAAATAATATGGGAGGAAGGCAGGAGCAGTTACGTAATCAGCTGTGATCGCAATGAATGGTAAAGCAGGCTCAAAGGGCTGAATGGCCTCCTCCAGCCCCTATTTTCTATGCTTCTTGGCGGCTATTCACAGATTGCTTTTTATTTTCACGACACATGCTTGAAGGCTGCAGTTATGATCCTATCAGGATTGATCTTTATTTCCTGCTATCCCATTTTCCTTAGTCGTGCTAAATTGCCCCTTAGTACCAGAGGGATTAACAGGTAAATATGTGGGGTCATGGGGATGAATGGAATTGTTGTTGGTAGAGACCTGATGGGCTGAATGGCCTTCTTCTGCTCTGTAAAATTTATGTGGTTGACTCCTGATGTCCTAATGGTCACTAATTTTAAATGGATGGAAATAAAAAGTTAGAATCAACAACAAAACTAAACTTGTTGTCACGGTAACTTTGATTTTCTAATTTCTCAATTAGTAATCTTTGCTGGATTATTAGCCCTATAACACAATTACTATGTTACTGATCTACTTCAGACAGATTGCCCCACATAGATGAGGTAAAATGGAAGAATGTTAGCAAAAAGCACTGGCTGTGTCTTCATCAGCTGATGAACAGAGGCGGGGGAGAGACAAATGGCGGATTCTCCAACCTCGCTCGCAGCTAGGATTCTCCGATCCTGCTGTAGAGGCTGGAGATTTAGCTGAGCGCCAAATTCTCCGTTTCCGCTAACGTGAAAGGGTCGGAGAATTTGGCAAAAAACAATATTACACAGATGTTGTAAGTAGTCTCACAAAGCCAGGTTAAAGTCCAACCTGTTGGATTTTAACCTGGTGTAGTGAGCTACTTACTGTGCCCATCCCAGTCCAACGGCGGCATCTCCACGTCACGGTTACACAGATGGAAAAAGATGAGCGAACTGAGGCAATATAACTATCGTGATTCAAACATGTCACCAAAGTTGCAAACAGACTTCTTTAGCCTGGGACAGCATCCAGGGAGAACGATGGAGTTGGTAACTACGTAATGAAGACTGGAGTGAGGACTGAAGATCAACGAATCATTCCCTATGGTTAATTTTGGGATGGCATGGTGGCACAGTGGTTAGCACTGCTGCCTCACAGTGTCAGGTACCCTGCTTCAATTCCTGGTTTGGGTCACTTGTGTGTGGGTTCTGCACATTCACCCTGTGTCTGGGTGGGTTTCCTCCAGGTGCTCTGTTTTCTTCCCACACTCCAAGGATGTGCAGACTAGTTACATTAGCAATGCAAAATTGCCATTTAGTGACAGGAGGACTAGCTAATATATAGGATTATGGGAATAGGGCGTGGGTGGGATTGTGGTCGATGCAGACTTGATGGGCCGAATGGCCTTCTTCTGCACAGTAGGGATTCAATCAATGGAGGAAATTCCTACTCCTCCACTTTTTGGATAAACGGTCTGACAATTTAGCGACATTAATTAACTGGAGATACATTTGTTCCCACAGGAATTTTTCTTCTTCTAAGGCAATTCCTCAGAGTGGAGGATGTCTTGCTTCCCACACTAAGAATCAGCTCTCAGGTGATTGAGGAGTCCAATGCATAGCCTACAGTCCCTATTCCAGGTGGTGCAGATGGTGGTTAGGGGAGCATGTGAGTTACAATGTGCTACTTTTGCTGTCGAAATTTGACTCCAACCTACTCACAGAGTCAAAGAGGTTTACAGCATAGAAACAGGCCCTTCGGCCCAACCTGTCCATGCTGCCGCTTTTTTAAAACCATTAAGCTAGCCCCAAATTGCCCACATTTGGCCCATATCACTCTGTCCTTATTTTAGCCACATAACTGTCAAAATGCTCTTTAAAAGACAAAATTGTACCTGCCTCTACTACTATTGTTCCGGACACTCACCACCGTCTGTGTGAAAAAATTGCCCCTCTGTATCTCTCCCCTCTCACCTTAAACCAATGCCCTCTGGTTTAAGACTTTCCTACCTTTGGGAAAAGATATTGACTATTTAACTGATCTGTGCCGCTCATTATTTTGTAGACCTCTGTAAAATCATCCCTCAGCCTTCTATGGTCCAGAGAAAAAAGTCCTAATCTATCCAACCTCTCCTTATAATGCAATCTATCAAGTTCCAGTAGCATACTAGTAAATCTGCACTCTTTCTAGTTTAGTAATGTTCTTTTTATGATAGGGTGACCAGAACTGTACACAGTGGCCTTACCAATGTCTTGTACAACTTCAACAAGACATCCCAACTTTCTGACCAATGTTCTGACCAATGAAACCATGCATGCCGAATGCCTTCTTGATCACTCTGTCCACCTGTGACTCCACTTTCAAGGAGCTATGAATCTGTACTCCAACTTTTGTCATTGGAAATGTTCAGCTCCTTCCTTCACTTAAAATTGAAGTTAAAGTAAATGTTTATTTATTAGTCACAAGTAAGGTTTACATTAACATTGCAATGAAGTTACTGTGAAAATCTCCTAGTTGCCACACCCCTTATTCAGATATACTGAGGGAGAATTGAGGTACACTGAGGGAGACAGAGTACAGGAATGAGATATAGAATCTGGTGTTCTGGTGCGATAACTATAATCTCTCCCTCAATGTTAACAAAATGAAGGAGATTGTCATCGACTTCAGAAAGCATAATGGAGAACATACCCCTGTCTACATAAATGGGGATGAAATAGAAAGGGTCGAGAACTTCAAGTTTTTAGTATCCAAATCACCAACAACTTGTCCTGGTCCTCCCCCATGACGATATATAGTTAAGAGAACCCACCAATGCCTCTAATTTCTCAGATGACTAAGACAATTTGGCATGTCAGCTATGACTCTCACTATTTTCTACAGGGGCACAACAAAAAACATTCTTTCTGGTTGTATCACGGTTTGGTATGGCTCCTGCTCTGCCCAAGACCACAAGAAACTACAAAACATCATGAATGTAGCCCAATCCATCAGCAAACCAGCCTCCCATCCATTGACTCTGACTACACTTCCCGCTGCCTTTGGCAAAACAGCCAGCATAATTGAGGACCTCACTCACACCGGACATTTTCTCTTCCACCTTCTTCCTTTGGGAAAAAGATACAAAAGTCTGAGGTCAGATACTAATCAACTCAAGAATAGCTACTTCCCTGCTGCCATCATTGCATTCAGTGATCTTTTTCTGCAACCTAGCTATGACTGTAATGCTACATTCTGCACTCTCTTCTTTCCTTGTCTATGAGTGGTATGTTTTGTTTGTATGCCGTCCAAGAAACAATACTTTTCACTGTATGTAAACTATGACAATGAATGAATGAACATCGCTCGATAATCACTAGGTAAAAGTGTTCTCTTCCTGTTGGGGAACATTTCAGCAGTCACGGGCATTCAGCCTTTGATCTTTGGGTAAGCATTCTCCAAGGTGGCCTTCATGAACCATGACAATACAGAATCACTGAGCAGAGACTGATAGCCAAATTCCACACACATGAGGGCAGCCTCAACTGGGATCTTGGTTCATGTCACACTATCTGTAATCCCTTGGACTTGCCTGGGTTTGCAAAATCTCACTATCTGTCCTGGCTGGGAGAATACACATCTCTTTAACCTGTGCTTAACCCTCTCCCCACTCACATTGCCTGTACCTTTAAGGTTTGATTACCTGTAAAGATTTGCATTCCAGCCATTATTTTGTAAATTGAGTTTGTGTCTTTACATGTTGTTTGTGAATAGAACTCCCACATACTGATGAAAAGGCAGCGCTCTGAAAGCTAATGGCTTTTACTACCAAATAAACTTGTTTGACTTTAACCTGGTGCTGTGAGACTTCTTACTGTGTTAACCCCTTAGTGTCAGGAGGAACCAGCAGGGTAAACACATGGGGTTACGGGAATAGAGCCTGGATGGGATTGTTGTCAGTGCAGGCTGGGGATGGGCCGAATGGCCTCCGTCTGCACTGTAGGGACTCTCTGATTCTATAAAGGTAGGTTAAACATTTCAGGATGACATTTTACCGTTAGGCTCATCAACTTAGACCAGTAAAGGAAGGTTGGTGAGGGATGTGTTAATGAAGTCATTGTCGCTTTAATATAGATGTGAACTTCGACAAGCTGTGAATTGCCCTACAAGGTAGCTGAGTGTAGGTTGGTTAAATGTCACTGAAGGAAGGGAGTGATCCTGATGGATTGCTCCCATGCACATACAAAGAATAGATGCATCCTGAGCTGGGATTGGCAGACTGCTGCTCCTGAGAGCTGATCTCTCAGAAAATTGGGAAAGTTCCAGAATCCTGGCAATCCATCAGAGCATCCCCTTCTATCAGTGACATTTAACTAACTCTACGCTCAGCTAGCTTGCTCAGTAGTTCACGGCTTGTTTAAGTTCATGTCTCTATTAAAGGGGACAATGACTTTGTAAAAATGCCCCTCAACAACTTTCCTTTCCTAGTTAAAGCTGATGGGCCGAACTGTAAAATCGAATCCTGAAAAACTGAGGGCAGAGTTTTACCATCTGGCCTGCCCAGGGAATTGTAACAAAGGACAATGCAAAGGCCCAGTGACCTCGGGCAGGATTTTCTGGTCTTGCGCGAACGCGGCTGGAAAATCCTGTTCTTAGCCTGCCTTAATTTCATGAATGCTATCCCTTGTGATTGGTGCTGGAGCAAAGGTGCCTTCTTGCAAGCTATGCCCAATACACCTTCTAATTCTATCTTTTACTCTTGTTCTATGCTTCTAAAACGTCAGTCTAACTCTTTTAAACTCTCTAACAATGCTTTAATGCAAACTCTTAATAGTATATTCATAGAACATAGAACATAGAACATTACAGCACAGAACAGGCCCTTCGGCCTTCGATGTTGCGCCGACCAATATAAAAAGCAATGCCCCTCCAAACTAAACCATTCCCTTCTCTTCCATATACTTATCAACTAACCTCTTAAACGCCACCAAACTTGGCGCATCTACAACTGCTGCAGGCAGGGCATTCCACTCCCGAACCACCCTTTGGGTAAAGAACCTACCTCTGATATCCGTCCTATAACTATCACCCCTTAATTTAAAGCTGTGTCCCCTCGTGCTAGCTTTCTCCATCCTAGGAAAAAGGCTATCACTGTCCACCCTATCTAAACCTCTAATCATCTTATATGTTTCGATTAGGTCCCCTCTTAGCCGCCTCCTTTCTAACGAAAACAACCTCAAATCCCTCAGCCTCTCTTCATAAGACCTGCCCTCCATACCAGGCAACATCCTGGTAAACCTCCTCTGTACCCTCTCCAATGCCTCCACATCTTTCTTATAATGTGGGGACCAGAACTGCACACAATACTCCAAGTGCGGCCGCACTAGAGTTTTGTACAGTTGCAACATGACGTTGCGGCTCCGAAATTCAATCCCTCTACCAATAAAAGCCAAGACTCCATATGCCTTCCTAACAACCTTCTCGACCTGACTGCCTATTCAGCACTCTTTTGTTCCTTCTCTATAAACAGTATGCTTTGTTTGTATAGTGCACAAGAGACAATACATTTCACTGTATGTTAACATGTGTGACAATAACACAATGTGGAACATAGAACAGTACAACAGAGTAAAGGCCCTTCATCCCTCGATGTTGTGCCGAGGGGAGACCAAATAGGGGTGTATAAGATTATGAAGGATATAGATAGAGTGAACAGTGGGGAGCTTTTTCCTAGGTTGGATGTGAAAATCACGAGAGGTCACAGGCCCAAGGCGAAAGAGGTGAGGTGTAATTCAGATGTTATAGGGAGGTTTTTCACACAGAGGATTGTGGGGGTCTGGAATGCACTGCCAAGTGGGGTGGTGGAGACAGACACACTAGAGTTGTTTAAGGCTTACCTAGATAGGCACATGAACGGACTAGAGATGGAGGGATACAAAAGAATATTCTAGTTAAGGAGCAAGAGCCTCAGGACGTTCCTGGGAATTAATAGATTCCTATCAGCCATCCAACAAATTTTATGGCTCACGTGTCTTTTATGTTGGAGCTATTGGGGATCTTCTGTTAATGTCTGTATAGTCTGTTGAATGTTTGTTGATGTCTTTTTTTACATCCACACGCGATTCGGTCCGACTTGTTGGCCAACAAGGGACATACATGCAGTGGGTCGTGCGAGGGCTGCTCTTGGATGTTGTTTTGAGAGTTGCTTCACGTCGTTAGTGTGCGTTTAAACTGGACCAATTGATGGGCAACACGACAGCTCAGTGACTATCATTGTTTGCTGTGCAGTTACAGGGACTCGGGTCTGATCTCCGGCTTGGACCAGTGTCTGTCACATTCTCCCTGTGCTTGCGTGGGTTTTCTTTGGGTGCTCCGGTTTCCTCCCACACCCCAAAAATGTGCTTTTTTTTAGGCTGATTGGTGTTAATAAATTGTCCGTAAATTGGATCTCTCTTAATCTGGAACATATATAATTCCATAAATTTGCACCCCTTAATTGTGGTGTTCACTAGATGTAGACAAAAGTCACAAGTAGAAGATGGATTGGAATGAAGCACACACTGAGTGTTATAACGGACGGCACAGGCTTGTAGGGCCGAAGGGTCTGTTTCCCGTACTGTATTGTTCCTCGTTCTTTGTTCTTTGTCCTAACCCAAGATCAAGCTATCCCACTCCCTATCATTCCGGTGTGCTCCGTATGCCTATCCAATAACTGCTTGAAAATTCCTAAAGTGTCCGAATCCACTATCACAGCAGGCAGTGCATTCCACATCCCAACCACTCTCTGAGTAAAGATAACAAATCAAATCAAATCAAATCAAATTATCTCTGATGAAGGGTGGCTCTATTCTCTCCCCACAGATGCTGTCAGACCTGCTGAGTTTTTTCAGCATTTTCAGTTTCAGATCCCAGCATCCACAATATTTTGCTCTGAAACTATTTCTTCTTGTCTACCTCAGTCCTCCACATCATCCCTCTCTAACACATCTTCCCTATCACCAGCTGGATAGGGCTGGAAAGATGTTCACAAACCTCTATCATATAGCATCCTTTACTTCTCATCCCAAGATGGTTCCCTGGAAGGAATGAAAGAAGAAGGCTTTCCATTTGTGACATTGAATATACAGCACAGAGAGAGGCCATTCAGCCCAGCTACTCCATGCTGTTGTTTATACTCCACTTAAGTCTTCTCCCATTACTCTTCATTAATATACCCTCCTAACCTTTCACTTGTGCCAACAAGGTTCCTTGGACAGATCTATTCAAGCCCATGGCAACACCCATGGTGGTGAGCACTGCTGCCTCAGAGCAGGGACCCAGCTTCGATTCCTGACTTGGATCACTTCTCCCATTGCCTCCTGCAGTTCAAACAACGAGCTGATTAGCGCTTTATCCGTGCTAAATTCTCCCTCAGTGTTACCCGAACAAGCCCCAGAGTGTTGCAACTAGGGGATCTTCACAGTAACTTAATTGCAGTGTTAATGTAAGCCTACTTATGATAATAAATAAACCTTTTTTCTGGAGCTTCCTTTGAAACACATCATTGCTATTTGTCTCACCTTAATCCTGTGGCCATCAGTTCCACATTCTCCTGAATATCTTCCTGGATTTATTAGTGACTCTTTTCTATTTGTGGCTACTAGCTTTGAACTTCATAGAAGTGCAAGCACCTCCTCCACAGCTATCCTACTGAAGCCCTTCATCTGCTCATTGACCTGATCATCTTCCTTTTCTCCTCACAGATACTGCCATACCTGTTGGCTATTTCTAACATGTTGCTTGACGGATGAATAGTGACCCAAAAAGACTTCCTTTTGTGAAATGGTACCATGGGGTCTTTCAGCCGCAGCTGAGGGGCCAGACTAGGGGTAAGGATGGTGGGTTGGGGCCTTGATTGAACCTCTGACCCAGAATTCTGAAAATGCAAAAATCCATCAGTAATGAGGTGTCAATTATTTTCTACCAGACTTGCCAACTTGAATTTGCTCCCTTCTGACAGCGAGACTAGTGTGCCTCCAGCGCAGTGCCATGAGTGGCACGGTGGCACAGTGGTTAGCACTGTTGCCTCACAGTGCCAGGGTCCCGGGTTCGATTCCTGGCTTGGGTCGTTGTTGTGCGGATCTGCATATCCTCCCCATGTCTTCATTGGGTTCCCTCCTGGTGCTCCAGTTTCCTCCCACAAATGGTTAGGTTGATTGACTACTCCGGTCCCTGGCACTGTGAGGCAGCAGTGCTAATCACTGTGCCACCCCTTGGGTATTGCCATGGGCTTGATTAGATCTGTCCAAGTTGCCCCTTAGTATCAAGGGGACTAGCTAGGATAAATGCATGGGGATAGGGCTTGGGTGGGATTGTGCAGACTTGATAGGCCGAATGGCCTCCTCCTGCACTGTAGAATTCCATGAGTTACTGGAGGGTTAATGAAGAACAAAGGTTTTCATTGGCTGTAACAGTCCAGTTATTGTTCTGGACGAGATGAAGGGTGTTGAGTTCTGGCTGGAATTACAATCGGAGTTGTTTCTGCTGCGGAGTTAACTGTGTCCCTGTGGGAGTCTCAGTTGGAAAGAGCTGCTGACTATGACACATTTCAATAGTTCAAATACATTGAGTCGCTCTCCCGGGTGACCTTGCCTGCTGTCAGTTCTCCCAGTCGACACGTACCAGGGCTCCGGCCCCTGCATTTCACTGACATGTGAGGCCACTCATGACTTATGTGCTGAGAACATTGACGTTTATTAAAGGCCCAAAGAATGTTTTTAGAAGCTGATTGGAAAGTGAGTGAGTTGGGACGTGACTCCCAGCAGAAGTATTAATGAAAGCCTTTTCCCATCCGTATTAAGATTGCGCCCGTGGGCCGATCAGCGTTCCGGAAGGATCAACCTCCGAAAATGGTCTCCTCAGCTTTATCAGATCGACACCGCTGTCTCGCAGCGCCAGGGTTTGATTCCTGGTTTGGATCACCATCCCATCTCCTCCCACAGCCCGAAAGATTCATAGAATCCCTACAGTGCAGAAGGAAGCCATTCAGCCCATCGAGTCTGTGTCGACCACAATCCCATCCAGGCCCTATTTTCTTAACCCTCATTTACCCTGCTAACCCTCCCCAATACTGAGATCAATTTAGCGTGGCCAATCCACCTAACCCGCTCACACGTGGGAGGAAACCTGAGCACCTGGAGGAAACCCACACGGACGTAGGGAGGAACTGCAAACTTCATACAGGCTTAGTAAGATAGAGGGCTATAGATAAACCTATTAGGTAGGGATATGTTCGGCGCAGCTTGTGGGCCAAAGGGCCTGTTTGTGCTGTAGTTTTTCTATGTTCTAGACAGTGACCCGAGGCTGGAATTGAACTCAGGTCTCTGGCTCTGTGAGGCACCAGTGCTAACCATGCGCGTGTTAGGCAAATTGGCCAAAATAAATTGCCCCTTATAGTGTCCCAAATGTGACAGTTGGAAAGATTAGTGGGGTAAATATGTGGGGTTCCGAGGATAGGGTCTGGGTGAGAGGCTGTATCAGAAAGTCAGTGCAGACTCGATAGGCCAAATGGCCATTTTCTGTACTGTAAAGATTCTATAATTCTAAGTCCATCACTGCAGTCCTGTTGATCCCAGGATTAATAAAGTGGGTTGTTGATTCTGTTCTGGGTTAAAGGCAGGTGGGCGAGATGAAGCACTGGTCGCTTGTCCAGTGGGCCTACACAAACTGAGCAGTGGTGTGACGGTAAAGATCCATCAATGCATCTCTTGTTGCAAGGGCTTTTACAAAACACTCCTCTTACACTAATGCACCAGACGAAACAAGGGGTCCCTGGGCTCTTCATCGTATCCAAGACCTCTCATACCTGAGGTGAAGGGGTTTTGCTTGATTGGACCAGATGGGGGCAGATCCAGAGTGGGGGATATAGGAGGGGAGGAATGGGGGGAGCTCTGCCCGAGGGGTGGAGTGGAGGGGGTTGGGATCTAGTGGCGCAGCTGGCATTTGGAGTCCGGGTCTGGCTGTCAGGAGGCTGGCGATTGCGGGGAGGGACCAAGGTTGACAATCAGGATTGAGGTGCATGATGACTACTGATTTCCCAGGATACTGGGGCATGCGCAGTGGCTCCCTCAGCACTCTGATGCCGGCCTTTTAGGTGGATTAGGCCTCCCCCCCCGCCCCCTATCATCAGCATTAATCTCCTGACAACTTTGTGTTGTATAGATGTCAGAAATTCATTCAATTAAGTGTATTCAAAAAAAATGAGTAGGAATATCTCCCATTTTCCCACTTTTTTAGACCAATATTTAGTTCCCATTCCAAGTTGTCCTTGAGAAAGTGGCGGTGAGCCGCTTTTGTGAACTGCTACGGTCCCTGAGTACACCCAGAGTGCTGTTAGAGAGGGAGTTCCAGGATTTTGACCCAGCAACAGAGAAGGAACAGTGATACATTTCCAAGTCAGGATGAGTGACTTCTTCCATGTGAGACATTAAACCGAGGCATATTTCAGATGGGCAAAGATGATCCTTTGGCCTTCTTAGAAACGTGTTCTCTTGGGGGATGTGCAGATCAACATTTATCGCCCATTGCTAAACACCCTTGAATTGAGTGGTTTATATCAGGAATGAGGAATTTTAGATCCAGGGAAAGATTAGAGAATATGACCTTATTCTCCTTGGAGCAGAGAGGATTAAGCGATGACCTTATTGAGGTGTTCACAATTATGAACAACTTTGACAGGGTAAAGAAAGTTATCCTGCTTCCACTGGTCGGTAACCAAAAGAGAAAATGCTGGAAAATCTCAGCGGGTCTGGCAGCAGTTTTGTCAAAAGCTTTGGGTCATCTGGATTTGAAACATCAGCTCTTTTCTCTCCTTACAGCTGCTGCCAGACCTGCTGAGATTTTCCAGCATTTTCTCTTTTGTGTTCTGATTCCAGCATCCTTAGAAATTAGCTTGTATCCACGAGTTGATATGTTAGTGACTATCACAGAATCATAGAATCCCTACAGTGCAGAAAGAGGCCATTTGGCCTTTTGAGTCTGCACCAACCACAATCCTACCCAGACCCCAGCCCCATATCCCTACATTTATTAGCATGGCTGATCAACTTAACTCACACATCTTTGGACTGTGGGAGGAAACTGGAGAACCAGAGGAAACTCACGCAGACATGAGGAGAATGTGCAAACTTCACACAGACAATGACCAAGCTGGGAATCAAACCCAGGAGCTGTGAAGCAGCAGTGTTAACCACTGTGCTACCATTCTGCCCATAAACTAGGGGTTACAGTTTCAAGATGGTCAGCAAGAGAGCTAGGAGTGAGATGAGGAGAAACTTCTTTACTCAGAGAAACACAGGGAATTGGATTAAACTGTCTGGGGGGCTTTTTTTATTTGTTCATGAGATGTGGGCGTCATTGGCTGGGCCTGTGTTAATTGCCTACCCCTAAGGGCATTTAAAAGTCAACTACATTGCTGTGGCTCTGCAGTCACACGTAGGCCAGACTAGGTAAGAATGGCAGATTTCCTTTCCTAAAGGACATCAGTGAACCAGCTGGGTTTTTACAACAATTGACAATGGTTTCATGGTCATTATGCAACTTTCAATTCCAGATTTTTATTGAACTCTAATTTCACCATCTGCTGTGATGGGATTCGAACACAGGTCCCCAGGGCTAGTGGACCTCTAGATTATGAGTCCAGTGATAAAAACCTTACACCACTGCATCCTAACAGTGAGGAGGCAGATTCCATAGGGGGTTTCAACAAAGAGCTGGACTTATATTTGAAATTGATGAATTTAATGGGCTAAGGAGCTGGGGCTGGGGATGAGCTAGGTAGATCTTTTGGGAGCTGGTGCAGACACGATGGGCTGAATGTCCTCCTTTTGTACTGTAAAATTTTACAGTTTTTGTACTGGAGAGAAATTAATAGTCATTTCTGTGGCTCTGGAGTCCCATGTACACCAGACTGGGTAAGGGTGGGAGATTTCCTTCAATGACATGAACGAACTAGATAGGTTTCTACAACAATCAATGACAGTTGTCATGGTCACTATTTCTGAGGCTAATTTTCAATTCCAGTTTTATTCATTGAATTTCAATTCCACCAACTGCCATGGTGGGATTCAAACCTATGTCCCCAGAGAAATAACTTGCATCTATTCTATCTAATCCTGTTCAAATTTTACAGGTTTCTGCGAGAATCTCCTCTATTGAATACAATAATAACCTAATCAATCTCTCCTCATACATCAGCCCACCAACTCCAGAATCAGCCTAGTAAATCTTTACTACGCTCCCTCTATACCAAGGATATCCTTCCTCAGAAAAGAAGACCAAAATTGCACACAATACTCCAGGTGCGGTCTATACACGACTCTGCATAATTGCAACAAGATATTCCTGCTCCTGTACTCGAATCATCTCATTATGTTCCTAACTGTGGGGGAGTCTAGAACTAGAGGTCATCGCTTGAGGATAAGGGATAAAGCTTTTAGAACTGAGGTGAGGAGAAATTTCTTCATCCGGAGGGTGGCGAATGTGTGGAATTCACTCCCACAGAATGTAGTTGAGACCAAAATGTTGTTTGATTTCAAGAAAAAAATGAGATATAGCTCTTGGGGTAAAGGAATCAAGGGATATTGGGGGGAAAGGGAATCAGGATATTGAATTTGATGATCAACAATGGTCAAAATGAATGGTGCAGCGGGTTCGAAGGGCTGAATGGCCTCCTCCTGCTGCTAGTTTCTAAGAAGCCAACATGCCATTTGCATGTTTTACTGCCTGCTGCACCTGCATATTTACTTTCAGTGACCGGTATATGAGAACACCCAGGGCTCGGTGCACGTTCCCTCTCTCAGTCTATAGCGATGATCTGCTCTCCAGTTTTTGTTAACAGAGTGAATAGCTTCATATTTACCCACATTATACTGCATCCGCTGTGCACTTGCCCACTCACTCAACTTGTCCAAATCACACTGAAGCGTCTCTGCATCCTCCTCGCAGCTCACCCTCCCACTCAGATTTTTGATTTTATTTATTATTGTCACATGTTTCAATAAACAGTGAAAAGCATTGTTTCTGGCACGCTACACAAACAAAGCATACTGTTCATAGAGAAGGAAAGGAGAGGGTGCAAAATCTCGTATCATAGCTAGGATATAGAGAAAGATCAAATTAATGCAAGGTAGGCTTATTCAAAATTCTGATGGCAGCAGGGAAGAAGTTGTTCTTGAGTCGGTGACCTCAGATTTTTGTTCCTTTATCACGAAGGAAGAGAGAATATCCAGGATGTGTGGGGTCCTTAATTATGCTGGCTGCTTTGTCGAGGCAGCGGGAAGTGTAGACAGAGTCAATGGGTGGTTTGTGTGATGGACTGGGCTACATTCATGACTCTTTGTGGTTTCTTGTGGTCTTGGGCAGAGCAGGAGCCATACCAAGCTGTGATATAACCAGAAAGAATGCTTTCTATGGTGCATCTGTAAAAGTTGGTGGGTAGCCAAATTTCCTTAATCTTCTGAGAAAGTGGGTTTTCTTAATTACAGTGTCGGCTTGGAGAACCCAGGACAGGTTATTGGTGATCTAGACACCTAAAAGCTTGAAGCTCTGTGTCCTCTGCAAATTTGGAGTTATTGATCATCTGAATCATTAATATACATTGTGAAGAGCTGAGATTCCAGAACTGATCCCTGCAGGTACCTCACTGTCTGACACTCAGAAAAAGACCTGCTTATTCCTGTCTGCCAACCAGTTTTCCATCTATCTCAATACACCACCTCCAATCCCATGTGCTTTAATTTTAATTCTCTCACATGGGACCTAGTCAAAAGCTGTCTGAAAGTCCAAATAAATCCTACCCAGTGGTTCCTCCTTACCAACTCTACAACTTACATCCTTGAAGGATTCAGCATGATTTTCCTTTTGTAAATCTGTGCTGACTCTGACCCTGTCTCAGTTCTCCAAGTGCATTTGCTTGAAGCCTGTTACATCTTCCAGTTCTGTGTCATTAGCCTGAAACATTAACTCTCCTTCTCCCTCCACAGAGGCTAGCTGGCTAGCATCCATAGTATTATTCGAGTCTGCATTTACTTGGAAGAAGGTTAAATGGGCAGGCCAAGTCATGATATGGTAAAGTCTAACATGGGCTCTGAACGGGAATTCAATGCGTGGGTAGAATCCATTGCAGAATAGTACATACATGGGCTTTGGAATTAAGAACAGCATTGTGGCACAGTGGTTAGTGCTGCTGCCTTACAGTGCTAGAGACCTGGGTTCGATTCCTGGCTTGGGTCACTGTGTGTGTAAAAATCTGCACGTTCTCCCTATGTCTGTGTGGATTTTCTCAGTGTGTTCCGCATTCCTCCCACACTTAAAAGATAAAAGAAAGTTTATTTATTAGTCACAAGTAAGGCTTATATTAACAATGCAATGAAGTTGCTGTGAAATTCCCCTTGTCGCCTCAGTCCAGCACCCATTTGGTGCTGAGGAAACCTATGCAGATATGGGGAGAATGTGCAAACTCCACATAGACAGTGACCCAAGTCAAACCTGGCGCTGTGAGGGAGTAATGCTAACCGCTGTGTCACATGTGCAGGTTAGGTGCATTGGCCATGCTAAAATGCTCCTCAATGTCCTGGGATGTGTAGGTTAGAGGGATTAGCAGTGTAAATATGTGAGGTTACAGGGATAGGGTTTGGGTGGGATTGTTGTCAGTGCAGACTTGATAGGCCAAACGGCCGCCTTCTGCACTGTAGAGTTCCACGATTCCAGGTAGATCAAGGCAGGATGTGGTCATTTGTACATGGACTGCAGAAGGAGTGAGTTTGATGGGCTAAATGGCTATTTTCTGTGCAATATTTTCTTATGATTTCCCCATAGAGGTTACCTTCCTTTAGTTTTGGCACATTGTACTTTGTAGTTTCCTCTCCCAACTTCCCCAAGCTCCATATCCAGTGTCAATAATGATCCAGAGGCAAAGGAATACACTTGATGTGAGACCATTTTCCAATTCCCAGACTGCACAGAGCCTCAGTATATTGGTCATGTGATCTGGGCTACTCTTCATCACCTGAGGGGGAAGGGTGAATAATACTCCCAAGGTGCTCTCTTCTTAATGACCCTCAGATTTTTCTCCGTTTTCTTCGATGCCTCTCATAGAATCCCTACTGTACAAAAGGAGGCCATTCAGCCCATCGAGACTGCACTGACAACAATCCCATGCAGGCTCTATTCCAATAACCCCACACATTTATCCTGCTAATCATCCTGACACTAGGGGCAATATAATGTGGCCAATCAGCCTAACGCACCACATCTTTGGATTGTGGAAAGAAACCGGAGGAAACTCACGCAGACTTTTTTTGAAAAAGTGACTACAGAGGTGGATAGGGGTAAGGCGGTTGATGTGGTATATATGGACTTTTGTTTGATAAGGTGGCCCATGGAAGACTTCTGCAGAAAATGCAGATGTATGGGATAGAGGGTGATTTAGCTAATTGGGTTAGGAATTGGCTAGCAGATAGAAGACAGAGGGTGGTGGTTGATGGGAGATATTCATCGTGGAGTTCGGTGACAAGTGGTGTACCTCAGGGGTCTGTTTTGGGGCCCCTGCTGTTTGTAATTTTTATAAATGATCTGGATGAGGGTATTGAAGGATGGATTAGTAAATTTGCAGATGACACTAAAGTCGGTGGAGTGGTAGATAGTGAAGAGGGGTGTTATAGTTTGCAGAGAGACTTGGACAAGTTGCAGAGCTGGGCCGAGAGGTGGCAAATGGAGTTTAATGTGGAAAAGTGTGAGGTAATGCACTTTGGCAGGAATAATAAATGTGTAGAGTATAGGGCTAATGGTAGGATTCTTAATAGTGTTGATGAACAGAGGGATCTTGGTGTATATGTGCATAGATCCCTGAAAGTAGGCAGTCAAGTCGAGAAGGTTGTTAAGAAGGCATATGGAGTCTTAGCTTTTATTGGTAGGGGGATTGAATTTCGGAGCCGCAACGTCATGTTGCAACTGTACAAAACTCTAGTGCGGCCGCACTTGGAGTATTGTGTGCAGTTCTGGTCCCCACATTATAAGAAAGATGTGGAGGCATTGGAGAGGGTACAGAGGAGGTTTACCAGGATGTTGCCTGGTATGGAGGGCAGGTCTTATGAAGAGAGGCTGAGGGATTTGAGGTTGTTTTCGTTAGAAAGGAGGCGGCTAAGAGGGGACCTAATTGAAACATATAAGATGATTAGAGGTTTAGATAGGGTGGACAGTGATAGCCTTTTTCCTAGGATGGAGAAAGCTAGCACGAGGGGACACAGCTTTAAATTAAGGGGTGATAGTTATAGGACGGATATCAGAGGTAGGTTCTTTACCCAAAGGGTGGTTCGGGAGTGGAATGCCCTGCCTGCAGCAGTTGTAGATGCGCCAAGTTTGGTGGCGTTTAAGAGGTTAGTTGATAAGTATATGGAAGAGAAGGGAATGGTTTAGTTTGGAGGGGCATTGCTTTTTATATTGGTCGGCGCAACATCGAAGGCCGAAGGGCCTGTTCTGTGCTGTAATGTTCTATGTTCTATGTTCTAGACACGGGGAGAACATGCAAACTCCACGCAGACAGTGACCCGAGGCCGGAATTGAACCCGGATTCCCGGTGCTGTGAGGTAGCAGTGCTAACCACTGTGTCACCATGCTGCCCACAGAGATTGGACAGTGGTAAGATGGGTTTGTGTGAGAGGGGGCAGATGTGGGTACAGAGTGTCTGATCATGGTGAGGTAAATTTGCCACTTCTGCCCTGCTGCAGATATCACCATGGATTGGTTGAAAAATCTGATGGATGATTAACGGATCTGTAAACCTTGGATGGGAATTTCTGGCCTGGGGGCTGCGGTGACCGGAAAATTCCATCTCATGTGTCCACATGGGTTATGAAGAAGAGATGGACCAAATGATTTGTGCAAACCTCCAACCCTCTGCGTCCAAAGCAGTCGAACATAATTAGAAAATTCTGCATACCCTCAGCAGATCACTTGCTTTCATCAGTTGTGGTATAGAGAATGAGAGCGCGGAAGTCCTGTACAATTGGCTAGGCCACAGCTGGAGTTCTGTGTGCTGTTCTGGTCACCTCACTATAAAAAGGATGTGACAGCACCAGAAAGGGGCTACATAGGAGGTTCACCAGGACGTTGCCTGAGATGGAACATTCAAGTTATAAGGAGAGATTAGATAGACTTGGATTTTCTTTTCATTCGTGAGATATGAAATGCTGGCTGGCCAGCATTTATTGCCCATCCCTAGTTGTCCAAAGTCAGTCCAGAATCGATTACATTGTTGTGGCTCTGGAGTCAAATGTAGGCCAGACCAGGTAAGGACGGCAGATTCCTTTCCCTGTAGGACATTAGTGAACTAATAGGGTTTTTCTGACAATTGACAGAGTCTTCATGATCATCAGTACATTCTTAATTCCAGATATTTTTTATTGAATTCAAATTCCACCATCTGCCGTGGCTAGATTCAAACCCGGGTCCCCAGAACATTAACTAAGTTTCTGGATGGATAGCCTCACGATAATACCACTCGGCCATCGCCTCCCCAGTAATTGTCCTTAATTTAGGGACAAAATGTCCCTAAATTAGACTTCCCTTAATCTGGCACACATAAAATTCTCTAAATTTGCACACCTTTATTGTGGAGTCCAAGAGGCGTGGGCAAAAGTGATAGGTAGAAGAAGGATTGGAATGAGGTGCTCACTGAATGTTAAAATGGCGGCGTGGGCTTGATGGGCCGAAGGGCCTGTTTCCTGTGCTGTGTTGTTCTTTGTTTTTGTTTGTAAGCTGGGATACATTGCCTGGGAAGGTAGTGGAGTTCGAAAACCTTACAACCTTTAAGGAATATTTGAACGAACACTTGAAATATCATAACATTCAAGGATATAGGACAAGTGTAGGAAAATGGGATTAACGCGACTAGTATTAGTTATTGTCGGTGTAGACTCAATGGGCCGAAGGGCCTGTTCTGTGCTGTGTAACTCTATGAGGCAACAATGAAAACAGCAGTGCTCACCTTCCAGGTTGGCGGCTTCAGTATGTTCCCATTATTTCCCAAAAGTTCATCACTTTATTTCCCCCTGTGCACCGTGCCCCTGCCCCACCCTCTCCCCCCTCCACCCCCAACCACTTTTATGAACAGTGGACCTTTTTATTAAATAAAATGAACTTGTAGGAACTAAATCATCGATCTATGTTGTTTTTCCTTTTTAGTTTTGGCACCAGTGCGGTCCACAGGTCTCAGATCCCAAGACCAGGCGTATAATCTTCCTGTTCCGCCCGCCACGGGAATCACATGCTGGAGTTTTTCCACCTGGCCTGCCTGAGGCCTATGGAAAACGCTATCTCACTTGCCCCAATTCTGGGCCTGGCTTGTGGGTAAAATCCCAGTCATAGCAGGCAGGGCACGGACCACGAAAAGGTCCACTGACTCCGGCTGGATTTTCCGGTTCAGTGGAAAATCTGAACCACTGAATTCAGAAATTCCTGAATCAGAAATCCTGCCCCAGGCTTCTGCCAGTCTCGGGTGGAGACTGGGGGTAGTGGGGAGTGCTGGGTGAGAGGAAGAGAATGAGGTGGTAAGGAGAGAGTGTGAGACTGCCTGCCAGGCGTATCCTGGGCAGAGGCAGAAGGGTTAAAACAGAGGGGTGCCCGCTGAATACTGAAGTTAACGCGCGCAGTAAAAATGGGGCCTGGTGAGAGGGCTGCAGAGGACCTCTTTCTGAGGAGGAGGAAACCCACATCAGTAGCTGGAGCGTGCAATCGCCTTGATTACGAAGACCTATAAATCAAGCCTTTTCCATCATCTCGGGGATCCTCCCATCACCTCCCAGAGCAGCCAGCTGGAACAGATGTGTGGGAAATCGTTCGGGCAGCTCCCTCTGAGCTTTTTTTTGCTTTGTTCCACTTTCACTTTCCTTCCATCCACAGCATGGAGCGGGGCAGGGAGCAGAAGTGGGACGTGCTCTTTCTTTACACTCACACTCAGTGCTGTGTGGAGCTGTGCAGGACAGCAGATTCCAAGGTCATAGAATCCCTACAGGGTAGGAGGAGGCTCATTGAGTCTGCTCCGACCACAATCCCACCCAGGTTCTACCCTTTTAACTCCATGCATGTTACCCAAGCTAATGCCCCTGATGCTAAGAGAAAATTTAGCATGGCCAATTCACCTAATCTGCACGTCTTTGGATTGTGGGAGGAAACCGGAGCAGCCAGAGGAAACCCACGCAGACACGAGGAGAATGTGCAAACTCCACACAGATAGTGACCGAGAAGGGAATCGAACCAAGGTGCCTGGAACTGTGAAGCAGCAGTGCTAACCATTGTGCTACCGTTGCTTCTCTAAAGGGATATTAATGAATGCAATGAGTTTTTACAACAATCAACAAGAGACTAATTTCCAACTCCAGATTTTATGCCAGGGACCTGGGTTTGATTCCCAGCTTGGGTCACTGTCTGTGTGGAGTTTGCACGTTCTCCCCATGTCTGTGTGGGTTTTCTCCGAGTGCTCCGGTCTCCTCCCACAGTCCGAAAGACGTGCAACCTGGCAATGCCGGCCTGGCAACCTGTGCAATCCCCACTGAGTAGTGCCCGGGGGGGTACTGTGGATGGTGGGGCCTGTGGGGGGCACTGTCAGGGGCACTGTCAGGGGCGGGGCTAATGCTTGTGGGCATTTGTGAGGGGGGGCAAATGGAATAGGGGCCTATGGGAAGAGAGTGTCACATTGCCACACTGCATACAATTGGTGGGAGAGTCTGGCAGGGCCGCGATCTGCTGAGGGAGGGAGAGAGGGGGTCTGTGATCAGTTTGGGTAGCGCGGGGGTATTAGCAGAGGCTACATTTTGGGCCATGGGCCCCACGATTGTGAGGGGGATGGAGCTAGTTGAGGCTACCTGCAGCAGCAGGGGCCTGACAGCTCTCTCTCTGTCTTTGTCTGTCAGACCCTTGCTACTGCTAATGCATATGTGAAACATCAGAGGTTCGCACATGCGCACTACTCCCTTTATAGGCTATCTGGTGAGTTAAGCCCCACTTACTTTCTTTTGTAGGGAGATTCGGACTCATCCAAAATTTTAAAGACAGATTGTCTAAGACTGATCTTGAAGATCTGGAACTCACTCAGTTTCAAGCGTGCTGGAAAAAAGCCTCATCAAATTCTGTCCTAAGGGTCAATTTAGCAAGGCCAATCCACCAAAGCTGCAAAATCTTTGAAGTGTGGGAGGAAGCCCCATGCAGACATGGGAGAATGTGCAAACTCTATGCAGGCAGTGACCCAAGGCCAGAATCGAACTCTGGTCCCTGGTGCTGTGAGGCAGCAGCACTAACCGCTGTGCCACTGTGCCACCCCTAAGATACAGAACACATAAAGAAAAGAGAGAGAGAGAAAGAGAGGGGATCATAAAGGGGACGGTGCGGGGCAGGGGGGACTGTAGGGGAAGGGGGAGAAGGAAATACAGGATAGAGACAAATGAATCAAAGCTGCAGAAATGGGCAGTTGGAAAGACAGAATTGAAATCATTTCAGGTAATTTTCACAGAATTATGCAATGCAACATAATTGGAAATGGAGAAATGTGAATCATTGAAATATTACTTCACATAGAAATCAAAGGGAAGCGATCATGCCTGGGGCCTAACACTGACAGATAGATAATATGTGCTCAAACAAGTTTGTCAGGAAATGTAATATTGGATCCTGGATGTCCAAAATTTGTTTATAAATAGACAATAAGATGTCTAATGTTTCCTTTAAGTTGCTGATTCCTTGTTGGGGTATGTTCCCACGGGTGCTATCCTTCTGTAAACCTCAGGCACATGCAGGGCCAACTCCTCCAGCACAGAATTCTTCATAGCTGACTTTCACCCTGTCTTCGTGCACACCCTGAGACCAAGAACAGCAAATCTGGAAGGTGCTGGGGCCAATTAGAGTCACAAAGGATTTCAGCATGGAGACAGACCCTTCGGCCCAACTTGTCCATTTTTTTTAACTGCTAAGCTAGTCCCAATTGCCCGCATTTGGCCCATATCCCTCTATGCCCATCTTATCTATCTAAATGCTTTTTATTGTACCCGCTTCTACTACTACCTCTGGCAGCTCGTTCCAGACACTCAGTACCCTCTGTATGTGAAAAATTGTCCCTCTGGACCCTTTTGTATCTCTCCCCTCTCATCTTAAACCTATGCCTTCTAATTTTAGACTCTCCTACTTTTGGGAAAAGATATTGACTATCTAGGTGATGTGTGCCCCTCATTATTTTATCGGCCTCTATCAGCTCACCCCTCAGCTTCCTACGCTCCAGAGAGAAAAGTTCCAGTCTATCCAGCCTATCCTTACAACTCCTTAAAGTTTTCTAACTCGGCTGCTCCTTCCACACTGCTCTTAATGTCCGGGATGGGAGGGAGGGGCTGGGGAGGAGGGGCGAGCAGGAGGGGCAAGGAATAAGTCCATGTGGTTGATCCCCCACATGGAGGCAGCTCCCACATTTATCCAAGCCAGAACTGGAATCGAACCCTCTGTGTTATTCTGACTCACAACTCAGCCATTTCACCGGCTGAGCTAATGAACCCTTCAAAGTTGCTGTATACTTTTTCTTTATTCTTTCATGAAATGAGGGCAGCACTGGTAAGGCCAGCTTTTTTTGTCCATCCCTAATTGCACTTGAATTGAGTAGCTTGCTGGACCATTTCAGAGTTATGAGTCAAACCATGTTGCTGTGGATCTGGAGTCACGTCTAGGCCAGACTTGGTCAGCTTTCAATACCATTATCCCACCAAAGCTCATCTCCAAACTCTGTAGCCTGAGCCTCGACTCCTCCCTCTGCAAGTGGATCCTGATCTTCCTGACTCACAGACCAGTAAGGATAGGCAATGACACTTTCTCCTTGATTATCCTGAACATTGGTGCCCCACAGAGCTACTTTATCAGTCTCTTCCTACACCTTATAGACTTACGACTGTGTGACCAAAGCCCAAACCATCACACAAAATAGCCTCCCATCCATTCACTATGTCTACAGACATTCTCTCTTCAATGATCCAATGCACCCCAGACATTCTCTTTTCCACTTTCTTCCATCGGGAAGAAGATACAAAAGTCTGAGATCATGTACCAACCAACTCAAGAACAGCTTTTTCCCTACTGCCGTCAGACTTTTGAATGGACCTACCTTATATTAAGCTGATTTTCCACTACACCCTAGCACTGACTGTAACACTACATTCTGCACCCTCTCCTTTCCTTCTCCCTTGTATACTCTATGAACAGTATGCCTTGTTTGTATAGTGCGCAAAAAACAATACTTTGCACTGTATCCCAAAATATGTGACAGTAATAAATCAAATCTACCTGTGGCTCTAATAAATAAATATAAACAAATCAAACTGAATCAGGACGACAGATTTCCCTCCCGAAAGAACGTTAGTGAACCAGATGGGTTTTTCCAATGATCGATAATGATTTAGAAACATAGAAACTAGAAGCAGGAGGAGGCCATTTGTCCCTTTAAACCTGTCCTGCCGTTCATTATAATCATGACTGATCATCAAATTCAATATTCTGATCCCCTTTCTCCCTCCGTATCCCTTGATCCTTTAACCCCAAGAGTTATATCTAATTTCTTCTTGAAATCACATAACATTTTGGCCTCAACTACTTTCTGTCGCAGTGAATTCCACGTATTCACCACCCTCTTGGTGAAGAAATTTCACCTCACCTCAATTGTAAAAGGTTTACCTCTTCTAAGACACCTGGTCATTATTAGAATTTTTATTCCAGATTTTAATTGAATTTGAATTTCACCATCTGCTGTGATGGAATTTGAACTGAGGTCCCCAGAGCATTACCCTGGGTCGTTGGATTGCTGGCTTATTGCTATTTCCACTGTGCCTCCCCATAATGACTTCAATGAGCTCCAAGAATTGGACCTGTTGGAATATGAACTTCCTTATTGAGGCTAAAGCCATCCTTAGGATGGTCATGCTCGGCCCCAAGTACTCTCATGATCTCGAGGCGGCGCTGCTGTGCTCTGGGATCCTGCCTGAGCTTTCCTCTGCTCAGATGGAATTTCACATTGGCCCAAAACCTTGATCACCTCCCCACCTCTCCCGGGTCAGGTGCCCCACAGCTTGAGACACCTCATGGAAATGTTCTCTGTGCCCTTTGCCACCGCGTGGAGGCGTTTCCTGTATGGGCTGCTGCTGCACTCCTTCAACTCTCGCATCCTCATTCTGTCGCCTGGATTAACCTTGGCAGGTCTTGTTGCTGCCAGGCGGCGGAAGTTCCTAATAGAGGTCTCTCTACGGAGGGATCTCCCTCAGTTATCGTGGGGACCTGGGGTGGAGAATGTTGCATGCAGCAGTGCCATATAACTGTAGGTTTTTCCCGTTTGCAGGCTCCCAAGGTTGCTCCTTCTGTGACCTTGTGGAGTCTGTGGACCATGTCTACGTTCTATGTTTTAGGTGTACACCCTTATTGATTTCCTGGAAAAGCCTTTATCAATGTTTTGTTTGCACTTCAGTCCCATGCTCCTGATCTACCGGTGTGAAGAGGGGCAGGTCGGGAGGGCGACCTCCTCGTGAACCTGCTCCTGGGCCTGGCGAGACACCATTAATAGGTTGTCCATCCTGACTGTCTGCCCCTCTCTATTCGCAGCCAGGTGTCCCTGGATAGGGAAAATGCGATGTCCACGGGCACAGTTGACGCCTTCCGTGCCCACTGGGCACGGCAGGGGCTGGGATGCATTATCAACCCAATAATCACATTTTAATTTGATGTTTTAAGTTTCCTTTGTGATTTGGTTTTTGGTTTGGGCTGTTCCCCCTCCTTTTGGGGACATGCGCCTTTTAAGTTGTCCTTAAGTTAATTTGAGTTTATTTATTTGTTATTTAAGAGAGCTTCCTTATTGAGGCACATTAAAACTGGCCAACTGGGACCTCTACAGAAACATATAATGTGGAGTTTCCCAGGTCACTGGCTCTTTGTGTGAATACTCTGCACTGGGAGGGACCTTCTGAGTACTGCAAACCATTGTAAATAAATGGGTTTTAAAGAAGGGACTATATAAACCCTTGGTTAGACCGTATTTGGAGTACGGTGCACAGTTCTGGTCACCACACCACCAGAAGGATGTGAAAGCAAGCTTTGCAGAGAGATATTTCCTGGTCTCGAGGGCATTGGCTATGAGGAGAGCTTAAATAAATGAGGATTGATTTCACTGGAGACCTGATATAGGTCGACAAAATGATAAGAGATGTGGATAGCGCGGACAGTCAGAAGCTTCTTCCAAGGGTGGAAGTGTTGATTACAAGGGTTCAAGGTGAGAGGGGGAGGGGTTAGGGGAGATGTACAAGGGGTGTTTTTCATGCAGAGTGGTGGGTGCTATCAGAGAAGGTAGTGGAAGCAGACACATTGGCAACATTTAAGAAGCACCTGGATGAGTACATGAATAGGGAGGGAATAGAAGGATATATAAGGGCAGAAAATTTTTTTTGTTTAGTTGGGGCACCATCTTTGGCTAAGGATTGAAGGGCTGAAGGTCCTGTTCCTATGCTGTACTGTTATTTGTTCTTTGGACACCGGCCTATCAAAATGGACCTTAGTTTGAGGTGTCTTCCAAAAGATATTACCTCTGATAGGGCATTTCTGTTTTCAGAGTTTATTCCCTACAAATCTGCGCCCACACCCCCCATACCCATGCACTCAACCCTCACCACTATTTTGCCTTTCCTTTAATGATTGTCTCAAACTTGCAGCACCTTATTATTCTGAGTTTTGATCTCACAAAGGCTTCTTTTAAGATCCATGCAATTCTCATTAACACAAAATAGACAGAGAAAGAACCGGAGAGGGGGTCCTCCTCCAACTTCCAATTCTTTCAGTTGCTTTTGACTTGAAACGGGTATGTTTCTCTGCTATCAGCTAGGCTGGGCCTTGGACATAGGCCTGAAGGTCACAGCAGGCCCTACCTGCTGGCTACATTTATCCTTTGCCCTGATGCAATACCAAACTTTCTGATGAAACCTTTTGCAAGAGTGTCTCTTTCAAAAATTAATTTCCCACGCCACTCCCAGGGCAGGCTTGCACACAGTGCTAATTATTTGGATGAGTGGAAAAGGCACGTTAAAGTACACACTCCAGCTTGTCCAACTGGGGCTGAGGGGACACAGTGCCAATTTCTTCACCCTCACCAAGCCAAGGGGCAAATTTTCGAATCGAAAAATTTGGTAACTTTAAAAGTAAATAAAGCTGAGGTATTAGGAAACAATGGCTGAATGAAAATAAAACAGTGTTGCAGCAATAAATTATTAAATATAGCATTAAAAAATAATAATTAATCGAACTGACCAGAGTGTGGGAGGGTCAGACTGTGTGTGTGACAGGCTCATTCCCAGTCACAATGTACTCACTCACTCACTCACTCACTCATTCACTCACTCACTCACTCACTCGCTCACTCACTCACAATCATTCACTCACTCACTCACTCACTTATACTCACTCATTCTTACTCATATTCATTCACTCATTCTCACTCATACTCACTTATTCACTCACTCATTCATTCTCACTCATTCACTCATACTCAATCTCACTCATACTCACACTCATTCACTTATACTCATTCACTCACTCATTCTCACTCATACTCATTCACTTACTCTCTCACACTCACTCATTCACTCACTCATTCACTCTCACTCACTCATATTCAATCTCACTCATACTCACTCAATCTCACTCATTTTCACTCACTCATTCTCGTACTCACTCACTTACTCATGTTCACTCACTCACTTGCTCACTCTCCCTCACTCACTCATATTCACTCACACTCATACACTCTCCTTCACTCACTCACTCATTCACAACACTCTCTCTCACTCACTCGTTCACTCACTCACTCATTCACTCATACTCTCTCATTCACTCATTCATCTGCTCTCAGTCATTTACTTACTCATACTCATTCATTCACTCATATTCACTCCTTCACTCACTCACTCACTCACTCACTCATTCACTCATACTTATTCACTCATTCTCACTCACTCTCACTCATACTCACTCACTGACTCATATTCTCTCACTTACTCACTCACTCTCACTCATACTCACTCTCTCACTTGCTCACTTATACATTCTCAACTTCTCGCTCACTCTCACTTATATGTACTCACTCTCACTCATTCACTCACTCATCCATTCACTCACTCACATACACTCACTCTCACTTTTACTCGTACTCAATCACTCACTTGTAGCCCAGTCCATTGCACAAACCAGTCTCCCATTCATTGACTCTGTCTACACTTCCCGCAGTTTTGGCAAAGCAGCTAGTATAATTAAGGACCCCACCAACTCTGGACATTCTCTCTCCACCTTCTTCCATTGGGAAAAAGATACAAAAGTCTGAGGTCACAAACCAACCAACTCAAGAACAGCTTCTTCCCTGCTGCCATCAGACTTTTGAATAGTCCTACCTCACATTAAGTTGATCTTTCTCTACACCCTAGCTATGACTGTAACACTACATTCTCCACTCTCATCTTTCCTTCTCCATGAATGGTATGCTTTATCTGTATAACACGCAAGGAACAATACTTTTCACTGTATGTTAATACATATGAATAATAAATCACATCAAATTATATAAAAAATAGATTTTTGTTGTCATTTTCTTTGAACATTTCTATTTATCAGATATCAAAATATTGAAAATGGTAAAATCAAGCTGCTTATCTGACAGTTGAGCACCGACAACATAGTGTCGAAAGCTCGCTGATTTACTATCAAATAAATTGGTTGGATTTAAAATTGGTGTTGCAAAACTTTACTGAGTTGAGCACCGACCAGTTTGATGAAGGGGAAGCAATAGCCTAGTGGTATTATCACCATGCTATTAATCCAGAAACTCAGCTAGTGTCCTGGGGACCAGGGTTCGAATCCCGCCATGGCAGATGGTGGAATTTGAATTCCATAAAAAAAATCTGGAGTTAAGAATCTACTGATGACGATGAACCATTGTTGGAAAAACCTGTCTGGTTCACTAATGTCCTTTAGGGAGGGAAATCTGTCATCCTTACCTGGTCTGGCCTACATGTGACTCCAGAGCCACAACAATGCGGCTGACTCTTAACTGCTTTCTGAAGTGTCCTACTAATGCACTCAGTTGTATTAATCACGACAAAGAAATCACAGAATCCTACAGTGCAAAAGGAGGCCATTCGGCCCATCGAGTCTGCACCTACCTCAATCCCACCCAGTACCTATTCTCCATGACCCCATGCAAACGGGACGGACCAACTAACATTGACCCAGGCAGCTCACTGTCATCTCCTTAGGGGCAATTAGGGACGGGCAATAAATGCCGGTCCAGTCAGAGATACTCGTGTCCCATAACTTAAGAAGATAGATGAGTCTTTTTGCTTTCCAAATGGTGTAGGAAGTTAGTGTGTCACGTGGATGGCTGTGTTGGCTGAGTAATGGCTGGAACGTGAGGGGGCAAATCATGTGATGAGACCTCCAGGAGCACATTTAATCACGGCTGACAACCCTATTAATGTCTCATTTGAAAGACTCCTCTCAGCACAGCACCGGGAAAGTCAGGCTCGATTATGTGCTTAAGTTGCTGGAGTGTAGTTGAACCCATGGCCTCCTGAGGTGAGTAAGCTAACGCAGCAACAAAGTAGGCCATGTGGTCTGCTCAGTCTGCCCCAACTCTTTGAAAGTGTTATTCAATTAATCCCGCTTTCCTGGCTCTTTCCCGAGAGCCTCAGTTTCTACCTCTCCGTGTCCACCTTTGGGATATCTCTGAGAGATATGATAGGGTGTTGCGCAAACACAAAGGCTGTTCAGCTTCAATCAGGGCCTGAGGAGCCCTTCTCAGGGGTCAGGTAAGGGGGAAGAAAGCTGAGGGGAAATGTTCTTTCAGGAAAAGTAAAACGATTCCTTTTCCTTTCAAATCTTTAAGGAGTTAATATAACACGGTTCTTGTCAGGTCAAGCAAAGATTGTTCCTGCCATCTGGGACTTGGCCAAGAATCAAGGAAAAATATGTTAAATGCTGACAGTGATGTGCGGAATGCTATGGATTTAAGTTTTTTTTCTCTCTCTCTCAGCCCCTCATCTGCGAACAGCTGCAACTTGTGTTTTATGTGCCTCATGTCCATCGTTTAAGAGTGACCCCCACATGACTTGGCAAAGTCCAAAGTGTAGCTTCAGGTTTTTTTTTGTCCAAGCTGCTTTGCCTCCTATCTCAGTTATGATTCACTGAATCTCTACAGTGCAGAAAGAGGCCATTCGGCCCATCAAGTCTGTACTGACTGCAATCCTACCCAGCCCCGACTCCCATAATCCCCATATTTGTCCTGCTAATCTCCTGACATTGGGAAATTTGGCCCATTGAGTCTGCACCTACCCAGCTTCTCTCCCTGTAGCCCAATGTATTTACCCTACTAATCCCCCTGATACTAAGGGACAATTTAGATGGCCAATTCATCTCATCTGCACGTCTTTGGAATGTGGGAGGAAATTGGCGCACCTGGAAGAAACCCACACGGACATGGGCAGAATGTGCAGACTCCACGCAGACAGTTACTTGAGCTGGGGATCGAACCTGGGTCCTGGCACTGTGAGGCAGCAGTGATAACCACTGTGCCACCCCTTAACAGTGACAGGCCTAGGTGGTGTCCAAGGAGTTTATGCCTTGAATTCGATAGTGCACTGTCATTGACATCATCTCAACAGAGTGGCTCCAAGGAAACCACCTGATGGAAACAGACGGCCAAACTGTAAGGCAGCAGATCAACTGGAGGAATCTGGGCAAGGCATCACCCAAATAATCTCTCAAGGATTGAGGAGGGGAGTAGGACACCAATAGAGACAGGCACACAGAGTTCACACAGACTGTTACTCGAGCTGGGAATTGAACCTGGATCCTAGTGCTGTGAGGCAGCAGTGCTAACCACTGTGCAGGCACAGGTTCAACAGGCATGCATTTGATTTCACTTGGTTTGATTTGAGTTATTATAGTCACATGTATTAACAAATCATGAGAAATATTGTTTCTTGTCCTTCATGTGCAGTGTAGAGGGAAGGTTCACTGCAGTGGTTCTATGAAAAGTAAAGTTTATTTATTAGTCACAAGTAGGCTTACATTAACACTGCAACGAAGATACTGTGATATCCTTTAGTTGCCACACTCTGGCACCTGTTCGAGTCAATGCACCCAACCAGTATGTCTCACAGACTATGGGAGGAAACCAGAGCACCCAGAGGAAACCCACACAGACACAAGGAGAATATGCAAACTCCACGCAGACAGTGACCCAAGTTGGGAATCGAACCCGGGTCTTTGACACTGTGAGACAGCAGTGCTATCCACTGTGCCACCGTGACGCTCATAGCAATTAAATGATTCTATGATATGGCTCATTGAGTCTGCACTGGGTGTCCAATAGAGCACCCCACCCAGATCCTATCCGACAATCCAAGATGGCGCCAGAGTGTGGCGACTTCTTGCGAGCTGTCCCCAGCATATCCTTGAATTCTATCTTTTACTCTCACTACACCCTAGCTATGATGGTAACACTCTCCTTTCCTTCTCCCTTATGTACTTTATGAACTGTGCGTTTTGTCTCTATAGCACACAAAAAACAATACTTTGCCCCACATACCAATAATATGGCAATAATAAATTAAGTCAAAAAAACAGCATTTTTTTATGCCACTAATCCTAACCTACCAGTTAGGGGAAGGTTTAGTTTGGCCATCTAACAGGCACATCTTTAGAGTGTGGGGGGAAACTGGAGCCTTTGGAAGAAACCCCGTGGTTTGGTCATGTGTTGTAGTGTCACTTTAAGCTTGAGAAGGCATGACTGGTAGACTACCAAAGAACCATGCAGCACAGTTGGACACTCAATGTTATAGCGCTGGCATTAGGAGATATCTGGGCACAATTTTCATCAACATTACAGCTGCCAATGTTAGAGAATTTGTTTCTGTCCATTCACTGTGACTCACCGAACCAAGGGGTTGTGGGTTCAAGTCTTGCTTCAGAGTTTTGAGTCAGATCCAGTAGATTCACAAAGTGGTGAGGGAGTCCAGTACTAGGGGTCATAGTTTGAGGGTAAGGGTAAACCTTTTAGAACTGAGGTGAGGAGAAATTTCTTCACCCAGAGGGTGGTGAACATATGGAATTCACTGCCACAGAAAGTAGGTGAAGTCAAAATGTTGACTGATTTCAGGAAGAAATTAGATATAATTCTTGGCGGCTAAAGGGATATGGGATATTGGAGGAAGGGATGATTAGGATATTGAATTTGAGGATCATCCATGGCTCAAAGGGCCGAATGACCTACTGTTGCTTCTAGTTTCTATGTTTCTATGGCAGGGTTGAGGTATATAAAATTATGAGGGATAAGGGCAGAGGGCAGAGTGAGTAAATGTTTTTTTTCTGAATGGCAAGAAGTAACCAGTTGGGGTGCCACAGGGTTCGGTCCTTGGGCCCCAGCTGTTTACAATCCATATTAATGACTTGGATACAGAAATAGAGATTCTGTAGCCAAATTTGCCAACAATACAAAACTAGATGGGAGAGTAAGTTGCAATGAGGATATAAGAACCTTACAGATGAATAGATATATAGGTTAGGAGAATGAGCTAAAATGTGGCAAATGGAGTTTAACACGGATTAGTATGAGGTTGTGCATTTTGGTTGGAAAAATAGGAAGGCGACTTATTATTTAAGTGGGAAGAGATTCGGGAGTGCTCCAGTGCAGAGGGATCCAGATGTCCTCGTTCATGAATCACAGAAAACTAACATACAGGTACAACAGATAATAAAGAAAGTGAATGGAATGTTGGCATTTATAGTGAAAGGAAGAGAATATAAAGGTAAGGAAGTATTGTTGCAACTATACAAGGCATTGGTGAGGCCGCATCTGGAGTATTGTGCATAGTTTTGGTCCCCTTATTTGAGGAAGGAAGCAGTGGCATTGGAAACAGTGCAGAGGAGGGTCACTAGATTGATTCCAGAGATGAGGCATTGTCGTATAGAAAGAGATTGAACAGTTTAGGCCTATGTTCTCTGGAATTTAGAAGAATGAGAGGAGATCAAATTGAGGTATGCAAGATGATAAAAGGTATGGATAAAATAGACATGGAGTGGATACTTCCCCTTGCGGGGCATTCTAGGACGAGAGTTCATAGTCTTAGGATAAGGGGTAGCAAATTTAAAACAGAATTGAGTAGAAACTACTTCTCCCAAAGGGTTGTGAGTATGTGCAGTTTGCTACCCCAAACAGTGGTGGACGCTGGGACAGTGAGTAAATTTTAGGAAGAGCGAGACAGATTTTTAATTGGTAATGGGTTGAAGGGTTATGGGGAAAAGGCAGGAAAATAGGGATGAGGAGCATATCAGCCATGTTCAAATGGTGAAGCAGACTCAATGGGCTGAATGGCCTAATTCTGCTCTTACATCTCATGAACTTATAAGTAGGGAGCAGCTATAGGTTGAAGGGTCAGTCACGAGGGGGTATGGTTTTAGGTGAGATTCAGAGGAGATTTGAGGAAGCGTTTTTTTCACTCAGAAGGTGGTGGAAATTTGGAATGCACCGCCTGGGAAGATACTGGAGGCTGTGAACCTTTAACAAAAATTTGGGTGAGCTCTTGAAATATCACAACATTCAAAGATATAGGACAAGTGCAGGAAAATGGGCTTAGCGCACTTTTAGTGATAGTTACTGTCAGTATAGACTCGATGGTCCAAATGACCTTTTCAGTGCCTCCGTCAATGTAATTGTGAAATGTGAAACCAGCCCACGTTTTTCATCAGCATGGCAGCTTTGACCTTTGGATTTTCCTTTTGCCTTTGATATACTTTCTCTTCCAGTAGATGCTAATTAAACGATGGACTGTAATTACAGAGCTTGTGTAATGATCTGTTTTCACATGACAGTGTCTTCCTTGTGCTGTTACTCTTGTGGCAGCTAAGGGGTTGCCAGGCACTTTTTTCTAGTTTCCGAGTTAGACCAGTGTCACTCTCCCGGATTGTGATTTTTTTTTTCATATCTTTGTGCTCTTCCCTTCGGAGAACTGTGTGACTCAAGAAGCCATAGGCAAGCTGGATTAACACCACTAGACCAGTAATCCACAGGCCCAGATGTGCATGTTTCAATTCCAAATAAAGAGGCAGGTGAAATTTAAATCCATAAACTCATAAAATCTGGAGCTCAAAGTGAGTCTATTGTTGATTGTCGTAAATAGCCATCTCTTTCATTGATATCCCTTTAGGGAAGGAACAGTGGTGGCACAGTGGTTAGCACTGCTGCCACACAGCATCCGGCTTGATTCCCGGCTTGGGTACCTGTCTGTGTGGAATGTGCATGTTCTTCTCATGTCTGCGTGGGTTTCCAGATGCTAAGTTGCCTCTTAGTGTCAGGAGGACTGGCTAGAGTAAATGCATGAGGTTATGGGGATTGTGGTCAGGGCAGACTCGATGGGCTAAATGGACTCTTCCTGCACTGTAGGATTCTATAATGATTCCGAATTTGCTGTCCTTACCCAAACTGGCCTACATGTGGCTTCCAGGCCCACAGCAATAGGGTTGAGTCTTAACCAGTCGATGAAAAGGCTCAGCCAAGCATTCAGTTCCAGGCAATTAGGAATAGTTAATAAATGTTGGCCTTGCCAGCGATGCTCACATCCCATGAAAGAATGAAAGCAAATACGCACTCTTCATCCATGGTCAAAGCCAAGTTTACATTGATTAAGAGGGAGCTTAGTCTTAGACAGTGGGTAGGTTTAATGGCCCCTTGCAACACAAACCAGCTGGCAGGGTTGTTAGCACTCCCAGTGCCAGAGACCTGGTTCGATTCTGACTTTAGGTGACTGTGGGGAGTTTGCATGTTCTCCCTGTATCTGCGTGGGTTTCCTTCGGGTGCTCCAGTTTCCTCCCATGGTCCAAAGATGTGCAAGTTAGATGATGGTGAAGAAAGAGTTGACCCTTAGGGCACCCAAGGACAATGGACCTTTTGTTCTGTTACCCAACCACTCAAATCCCATAGGGGGCAGGGGCGACAGGGTAGTAAAATTCCAGCCTTAGTATCCCAAAGTGTGTTGGTTGGGGGGATTAGTCATGGTAAATGTGTGAGGTTATGGGGATAGGGCAGGGAAGGAAGGGGCAGAGAATTAGTGATGAATCAATGGGCTGAATGGCTTCCTTCTGCATAGATCATAGAACACTACAGCACAAACAGGCCCTTCGGCCCACGAGTTGCGCCGATACCTACTAGGCCATAGAACTATCAGTAACTCCCAATTCCATTTAATCCCATGTACTCATCCAGAAGTCTCTTAAAAGACTCCGGTGAGTTTGCCTCTACCACCACCGATGTCAGCCGATTTCACTCACTCACCACCCTCTGAGTGAAAAACCTACCCCTGACATCTCCTCTGTACTTGCTGCCCAGCACCTTAAACCTGTGTCCTCTCATAGTGACCATTTCAGCCCTGGGAAATAGCCTCCAAGAATCCACCCTATCTATTCCTCTCAATATTTTATAAATCTCTGTCAGGTCGTCTCTCAACCTTCATCTCTCCAGGGAGAAGAGACCTAGCTCCCTCAACCTATCTTCATAGGGCATGCCTCCCAATCCAGGCAATATCCTTGTAAATCTCCTCTGCACCCTCTCAGTAGCTTCCACATCCTTCCTGTAGTGAGGCGACCAGAACTGCTCACAGTACTCCAAATAAGGGTTCTATAATTCTCAGTGATGAGACAAGGAGGGGCACCCACAGCCTTCAGACAATGAGAATCTGCACTTGCTCCTCAATTTCAGAACTAGAGTTCTGAATTTTCACCCTTTATGAGGACTATTCTGAGTAAGGGACCCAAACGCTGCACAGTGAAATGTGTATTAAACTTTTTCAGTAAACTCATCTAAAAGGCAGTTTGACCTAAGGATGACTGCTTCCATGCAGTAAACCTCGAGGCATTGTTGGAGTGTGGGCTATTGTCATGGTCATACTCTGAGGATACAGTGTAGACTGTTTAGGATAGACTTAAGGAGAAATTTCTTCACTCAGAGATTGGTCAGCCTGTGGAATTCACTCCCACAGAAAGTGGTTGAGGTCCAAACATTTAAAGTTTATTTGTTAGTCACTCACAAATAAATTACAGTAAAATTCCCCTAGTTACCACACTCCAGTGTCTGTTCAAGTCAATCCACCTAACCAGGACAACTTTCGCACTGTGGGAGGAAACCCGAGTACTCAGAGGAATCCCACGTAGACACAGGGAGAATGTGCAGGCTCCACACAGACAGTGACCCAAGGCTAGGAATCGAACCTTGATCCCTGGCGCTGTGAGACAGCAGCCTGAACCACTGTATCACTACGCCGTTTGAATATTTTCAAAAAACATTTTGATTTAGCATTTGAGGTGATTTGATTTGATTTATTATTATCACATGTATTAGTATACAGTGAAAAATATTGTTTCTTGCCTATCTTGTCTCTTCCTTGGACACAGGTGAGGTCCCAGAGGACTGAAGGATAGCAAATGAAGTACCGTTGTTTAAAAAAGGTCAGAGGGATCACCCAGGGAACTATAGGCCGGTGAGCTTGACTTCAGTTATAGGTAAGCTAATGGAGAGGATCCTCAGGGACAGGATGTATGAGCATCTGGAGCGCTGCGATCTGATCAGGGATACGCAGCATGGCTTCGTCAAGGGGAAGTCTTGTCTTACAAATCTAGTGGAATTTTTTGAAGAAGTGACAAAAACAGTTGATGAAGGACATGCTGTTGATGTCGTCTACATGGATTTCAGTAAGGCGTTTGACAAGGTTCCTCATGGTAGACTGATAGAGAAGGTGAAGGCGCATGGGATACAGGGCCAGGTATGTAGATGGGTCGAGAACTGGCTCGGGAGGAGGAGACAGAGGGTAGTAGTGGAAGGCTCTTTTTCCGACTGGAAGCCTGTCACTAGTGGAGTGCCACAAGGCTCAGTACTAGGTCCTCTTCTATTTGTGGTCTACATAAACGACTTGGAAGTTGGGGTAGGTGGTGAGATCAGCAAATTTGCTGATGACACTAAGATGCTTGGATTGGCGGGTACAGAGGAGCAGTGCCAGGCAATACAACAGGACATAGATAGGTTGGTAGACTGGGCAGATAGATGGCAAATGGAATTTAATCCGGATAAATGCGAGGTGATGCATTTTGGCCGGAAAAATGTAGAAGAGAGTTATAGGATAAAAGGTAAAACTATTCGGAGTATAGAGACGCAGAGAGACTTGGGGGTGCAGGTTCACAAGTCTCTGAAGGTGTCTTCACAGGTGGAGAAGGTGATAAAGAAAGCGTATAGAGAGACCTTCCTGGGAATTATAGGCCAGTGAGTCTTACTTCTGTTGTGGGCAAGGTATTGGAGAGAATTATTAGGGATAGGATTTATAGTTATTTAGAGAGAAATGAATTGATTGGGGATAGTCAGCATGGTTTTGTGAAGGGTAGGTCATGCCTTACTAACCTCATTGAGTTTTTTGAGAAAGTGACCAGAGAGGTGGATGGGGGTAAGGCGGTTGATGTAGTATATATGGACTTTAGTAAGGCGTTTGATAAGGTGGCCCATGGAAGACTTCTACAGAAAAATGCAGATGTGTGGAATTAGAGGGTGAGTAGCTAATGGGAAGGAATTGGCTGCAGATAGAAGACAGAGGGTGGTGGTTGATGGGAGATATTCATCGTGGAGTTCGGTGAGAGTGGTGTGCCTCAGGGGTCTGTTTTGGGGCCCCTGCTGTTTGTAATTTTTATAAATGATCTGGATGAGGGTATTGAGGGGATGGATCAGTAAATTTGCAGATGATACTAAAGTGGTGTGTTGGTAGATAGTGAAGAGGGGTGTTTTAGTTTACAGAGTGACTTGGACAAGTTGCAGAGCTGGGCCGAGAGGTGGCAAATGGAGTTTAATGTGGAAAAGTGTGAGGTAATGCACTTTGGCAGGAACAATAAATGTGTAGAGTATAGGGTTAATGGTAGGGCTCTTAATTTAGTGTTTGAGGAACTGAAGGATCTTGGTATGTGTCAATAGATCCCTGAAAGTAGGCAGTCAAGTGGATAAGTTGTTAAGGAAGGCAATGGGTCTTAGGTTTTATTGTAGTGGATAGAATTTAGAGCCGCGCATTATGTTGCAGCCTGTACAAAACTCTAGTGCGGCACGCACTTGGAGTATGTGGCAGTTCTGGTCCCCACATTATAAGAAAGATGTAGAGGCTTTGGAGAGGGTACAGAGGAGGTTTACCAGGATGTTGCCTGGTATGGAGGGCAGGTCCTATGAGAGAGGTTGAAGGATTTGAGGTTGTTTTCGTTAGAAAGGAGGCGGCTAAGAGGGGATCTTATTGAAGCATATAAGATGATTAGAGGTTTAGATAGGGTGGACAGTGTTAGCCTTTTTCCTAGGATGGAGAATGCTAGCACGAGGGGACACAGCTTTAAATTAAGGGGTATGAGTTATAGGACGGATATCAGAGGTAGGTTCTTTACTCAAAGAGTGATTAGGGAGTGGAATGACCTGCCTGCAGCTGTTGTAGATGCGCCAAGTTTGGTGCGTTAAGAGTTAGTTGATAAGTATATGGATGAGAAGGGAATGGTTTAGTTAGGAGGGGCATTGCTTTTATTTGGTCGGCCAACATCGAGGCCGAAGGGGCCTGTTCTGTGCTGTATTGTCTATGTTCTATGTTCTATGTTATATAGTATGTATAGCTTTCATAGAAAAGGGTATAGAATACAAGAGTAGGAGTTGGATGTTGCAATTGTATAGAACGTTGGTTAGGCCTCACTTGGAATACTGCATCCAGTTCTGGTCGCCGTACTATTGGAAGGATGTGGAGTCCTTGGAGAGAGTGCAGAGGAGGTTTACCAGGATGCGCCTGGTATGGAAGGGCTGTCTTATGAGGAACGATTAAATAGACTGGGGTTGTTTTCCCTTGAAAGACGTCGGCTTAGAGGGGATCTAATAGAGGTGTATAAGATTATAAGGGGTATAGAAAGAGTAAATGGTGGTAAACTTTTTCCACCTTCAGAAATGGATAGGACGAGGGGTCATGGCCTTAGGGTGAGGGGGGCTATGTATAAGACGAATATT